>SKCR01018435.1:0-291244 GCA_019454045.1 Zanthoxylum bungeanum | reverse complement strand
GACAATAGCCATCACACAGCTTTACTTCGACCATTTCTAGTTCTACGGTTGTGTTCGATTTGTCCATGACATCGGTCCTAGATTCATCAAGTACTTTAGAAAATCCAGCCTTCAAAATCCCCGTGAAAGCGGCCTCACTTCTTACTTAAAATAGGTGATCTACTATAAAGAGGTAATATGCCTTTACCCCTATTAGGAATCTTCTCCTATAGTGATCATTAGAAGCCTGAGCTTATCCTTACGTTAACATACAACATTCTGCGTCACTATAGGAATGAGTTAGAGTATAGAACTCTACAGTGCTTATTTTGAATTGCACAAAGTGTCACTTGTCCATTTTGAACCTAGATCTTGGGATCTCCAGTTAGCTAGGTTGGGTTTCCACAATGACAATTCTTAATTTATAAGCTTCAAATCCATTCCCTTTGTTGACTTCTCAACTTGCTCTCAAGGTAAACCTTTAGTATGTGAATCCACTAGGTTTTCATTTGATTTGACATAATCTATTGAAATTATGCCGCTTGAGAGCACTTACCTTACGGTATTATATCTTCGACATATATGTCGAGACTTACCATTATACTTTGTATTTCGAGCTCTTCCAATAGCCGATTGACTATCACAATGTATACTTATAGTTGGCAATGGTTTTGCCCAATTTGGAATATCCTCTAAGAAATTTTGAAGCCATTCAGCTTCTTCTGATGCTTTGTCTAATGCTATGAACTCTGATTCCATAGTAGACCGGGCAATACATTTTTGCCTCAAGGATTTCCATGACACGACTACACCACGAAGTGTGAAAATAAATCCACAGATTTAGAATCGACTGTATCTATGTAGAACAATATGATATCTTATATAATGCAGACCATATTTTGAAGTTTCTCTCAGATACCTCAAAATTTTTACTATGACTTTCCAGTGGTTATGTCCTGGATTACTTATATATCTACTAAGCCTGTTTACAACTTGAGCGATATCTGATCGTGTGCAATTTATGAGATACATCAGACTTTCAATGATTCTCGAATACTCTAATTGAGATACGCTTGAGCCAGTATTCTTTTATAAATGAAGAGTTAGGTCCACAAGAGTTCTAGCAATATTTAGATCTCTTTTATTATATTTCTCAAGTATCTTCTCAACATAATGAATCTGAGATAATATGTACCCCTCTGAAGTTCTGGAAATCTTAATTCCTAAGATCACATCAACTACTCCTAAATCTTTCATATAAAATTTGCCAGTCAATACTTTCTTGGTAGACTGAATCATCTTATGATTACTACCAATTATCAACATATCGTCTACGTGGAGACACACAATGACATATCATTTTTAAGTTGATTTAGTGTATACACACTTATCACACTCATTGATTTTAAACCCACAATGACGTGCCATTGTTCAGGTGCTTGTCTTAATCTGTATAAGGATTTTACAAGTTTGCACACCTTCTGTTCTTGTCTAGGAACATTGAAACCCTCTGGTTGTTCCATGTAAATTTCTTTATCCAATTCACCATTTAAGAATTTCATCTTCACATCTATTTGATCTATTTCAAGACCAAATACAGTTGCTATGGCTATGAGCATTCTTATTGATGTGATACGAGTCATTGGTGAATAGGTATCAAAGTAGTCAATGCCTTCTTTTTATCTATAACCTCTTATGACAAGTCTAGTCTTGTACTTGTCTATTGATCCATTCAGTTTCATTTTCCATTTGAAAATCAATTTGTAGCCCGGTGGCTTACAACCTGGAGGAATATCAACCAACTCCCAAGTATGATTTTGAAGAATAGAATCAATCTCACTATTGATAGCCTCTTTCCAAAAAGGTGCCTCCGAAGAAGACATTGATTCTTTATAGCTTTGAGGCTCATTTTCTAATAGGTATGTCAGAAAATCAGGTCCAAATGACTTATACGTTCTTGTTCTTTTGCTATGACTAGCTTCATTTTCCTCAATATTTTCATGTTGATCGATTCTTGGTTAACTTGATCACTACCTATAGTAGTATCAATAGTTCTTTTGAGAGGCTCCGTTCCTTGATTTTCTTTACAAGGAAATGTCTCTTCAAAGAATGTCGCATTCCTTGACTCAATTATCATATTTGGATTGATGTCAAGAATTTCAGACTTATGTACCAAGAATCGATACGCACTACTGTTGTGAGCATATCTTTTGAATATACAATCAACAGATTTTAGTCATATTCTCACCTTTTTAGGTTTAGGAACCATTAGTTTTGCGAGACACCCCTACACTTTTAGATATTTGTTGGAAGGTGCATCACCTTTCCATAATTCATATAGTGTCTTGTCCAGTCTTTTGTGAGGTAGCTTGTTCAGAATGTAGTTGGCGGAAATCAAGGCTTCCCCCTACAAGTTATAGGGTAAACCAGAGCTTGTCAACATGACATTCATCATTTCTTTCAACGTTCGGTTTTTATGTTCCGCAATCCTGTTTTGTTGAGGTGAATAAGGAGCAATAGTTTCGTGAATAATTCCATGATTGGAACAGTGTTCACCGAATGGTGACACACATTCACCCATATCACTCATGATTCTTTTGATTTTCTTGTCAAGTTGATTTTCAACTTCATTCTTATAGTGTATAAAGCTCTCAATAGCTTCATCTTTGCTCCTCAGTAAATGCACATAATAGAATCTTGTGCTATCATCGATAAAAGTGACAAAGTATTTTTTACTGCCTCTTGTTTGCATAAAATTCATATCACACACATCGGTGTGTATAAGTTCCAAGGGTTCATAACTTCATTCTATGGAATGAAATGATGCTATATTCATTTTAGCTTCAACACATGCTTCACATTTATGTTGGTTATCAATTGTAAATTTAGGTATGAGGTCCATGTTAATTAATTTATGTTTTGTATCATAATTAACATACACTAACCTACCATGCCATATATTTTGTGACTCAATAATATAGGTAGAAGAGGTAGTTTTACTATTAGCACTGTGTCGATTGACAATCATTACATTGAACTTGAAAAGACCCTCAATGAGGTATCATTTTCCTACATAAACATCATTTTTGGTCAGTACAAACTTGTCAGAAACAAATACAAGCTTAAAATCATTCTTGCTAAAGAGTGAATCTGATACCAAGTTCTTTCGAATATCAGGAACATGCAAAATATTCTTCAATGTAAGCTCATTCCTGGATGTCATCTTCAAAACCACTGTGCCTTGTCCAACCACTCTTAAGGTTGACGAGTTTCCCATAGTTTGATGATGGCCACCATCGATATTCTGATATGAGGAAAACATTTTACTATATACACATATATGGCGAGTAGCCCCAGTGGCTATCCACCATTCTCTCGGATTCACAACCAAGTTGGCTTCTGGTATAACTGCTGAGAGGTTCATAACTGAGATCTCATCTGTTAGCTACTCATCCTTAGTAACATGGGCCTCATTTTTTCTTTTTTTTCCTTGTCCTAAAACTTCTTGTTTCTGCAGTCCTTTGCCATGTGACCATTTTTCCCACAGATGTAGCATTTTCCCTTGAACTTCTTGTTTGCTTTGGAAGAATCGGCTCCATTATTTTTTTCTTTTTGTTACCCTCTCCACCCTCGACAATATTGGCCTTAGACTCCATAGTCTTGTAGTTAGCCTTCTCGGACTTCCTGTTGTCCTCTTCGATCCTTAATCAAACTCCAAGGTCTTCAAAACTCATCTGCTTCTTTTTGTGTTTCAGATAGCTCATGAAGTCCTTCCATGACTGAGGTAATTTTTTCAATAATTGTAGCAACTTGAAACGTCTCACAAAGTTTCATTCCTTCGTCTAATATTTCATGAATGATCAATTGTAGTTCACCCAACTGAGACATTACCATCCTTGAATCTACCATCTTGTAGTCTATGAACCTACCCATGACAAATTTCTATCCGA
Source organism: Zanthoxylum bungeanum (assembly GCA_019454045.1). NCBI lineage: Eukaryota > Viridiplantae > Streptophyta > Magnoliopsida > Sapindales > Rutaceae > Zanthoxylum > Zanthoxylum bungeanum. The sequence goes on along the minus strand of SKCR01018435.1, from coordinate 287,315 downwards.
CATCCTCTGTTTTGTATTTCTTCTCGAGATATTCATAGAGAATCTTCTGTTGGAGTTGGTGCTTGGAGTGCCAATCTGAATTGTACATTTTATTATTTATTAATAAAATAACTACATTTTCATTTCATACCTTATTAAAGGTATTGTCATTATCCATATTAGATTGATGTATAGATATGCTAAGAATGACATCGACCTTAGAATAGTCTTGTAGTAATACTGGACACTAGGTGGTCCCACATTAGAATATGTATTACTATTGTAAATTATTCTTAAAGTGTGTGTATATATATATATATATATATATATATATTGCTAGTCGTTGGTTTTGGAATACGGTCAAATTCCTAAAACCTAGAAGACTAACACATGTCGTATATTGGAATTCGAGTTCTAATGGTTTAACCAGATGTACCATGAGTTTTGGAAACTCGTATATATGCATTAATATATTCTCTAAAGTTGAAAAGATCATAAACAAAAGCGAGAATACCTCAAATCTACAGAATGGAAATCATAAATAAAATTCCTTAGAGCACTTTTTGTATATCTTTTTGAAGATGCTATGCCGCCACTCGGACTCGAACCAAGATGCTCTAGCACCGCTTCTAGGTATTGGTTGGACCGAATACTGAATGATTCATTGGTATTCCTAATAGTTGGAAGTACAAATCACCTCAATAGGAATCTCCTCGAGTCGAGTAGCTTATGTAATCCTTTGACTATAGTATACTATTGATTTTGTGTGTGATTCTCCACACTTTGATGCCATGTAAGTCAGAAACCTTTCATGGTCTGGCCTCTAGATGTTCGTTGGGTATGGATCGATGCACTCAGTAATCAAGTGCGAAGCAAGATAGGATCTATCGGCCCATATGTGTACCATAAGGGGTTTAGGTATCCATGTGAGTAAAGTCACGATTCTTAAAGCTTTCGCCAAAGTCGATCACCTAGGGTGGATCACATCAATTATGAAGAATCGTGGACATTTTGACATGAGATGTGCGGCTCGAAAACTTGACGGTGTATTCTATGTTTCCTAAGCACAACTCGGATAGCCGACGATGGAGGGATTGTTAAACATATGTGATGACCTCGACTTGTATAGTTCAAAAAGGTCATTCGTGTTCTTTGCAAATTCGGAGGTGGCCGAATTGCGTACATATTAGCTAGGCTTATATGACGAATATGTCTGAACTTAGAGAGTCCTAATATGAAGTGTACTCGTTGAGCACTTGGGTAGCCGATTAATTTTGATAAAATATAATATTTGATATTATAATTATCAACTAAGATAATCAAGTGTTATTGGATAACATTTATTATTTACTTTGACCTAATTGAATTAATTAGATTAATTCAATAATTACACAAGGGCTTAATTGTAAAATCATTAGTATCTCTACCATTTGAGGCTATTATGGTAATTGTAAGTATGCAATAATATGTGGTTTTGGCTTGATTTTATTAGATTAAATCAAAGTGGCAAACATTGAACTAATCCATTTCCTAATCCTTGTCTTGATTTAATTAGATTAAATCAAAGTGGTAGACAATGGAGATTAGTCACACCTAATTATACATATTTAGACAAATTAGATTAAGCCCACCTAAAAGTTAATTACAACTTTTATTAATTAAAAATTACCTAAATTTTGCTATAAATAGCAAGCTCTAGGAAGGTTTTAATTAAGCTTGAGAAAGCTAAATACAAGCAAGAATTAGATAAATTAGCCTAAGTTAGAGAAGTGTTTAGAGAAGCTTTGTGAGATCTCTACTACACTTCAATTAGGAGAAATCAAGATTGGATCTTGGAGTGAAGCTTGCTAGAATTGGAATAAAGATTGGATCTTAGAGTCAAGCTTTCTAATTTTGGATTTTCTCCACAATATTTCTACAAGGAGAAGTATATTGGATCTTTAAATCAACCTTGCTAGGTAAATTGATCTTCTCCAAAAGCGATGTTTTTCATTGATGAATTATGTATTAGATATATAATAATATATCTTGATGTTGAAGTTAGCCTAATTAATTTTATTAGGATGCTTTGGAATTATAAACATAATATGCGAGTCAAAATATTTATGTTAGACATAAACATAAAATTAGAGTTTGGAACTCTAGATAATAGCTTGGAGCTAAGGCTACCATTTTAGAATTACTTAACCACCTTTGGGTGACCTAGAATTGTTCATGAGTCATTTCATTGTGGGATTCTAATTTGGTTTGTGTTTTGGATTCAAAATTTACGCAAGTGCGTATTTAGAATAAACAACAGATAATACCGATGAGTCGGGCAATGAGTGACTAGACAGAGTGACGTATGCCGATAATATTTTTGTAAAAATATTTGATATTTTGAAAAACTTAATTTTTATTATATAACATGTGCTGATGTTGGTTTTGATGTTAAAAATTAATTTTGGGTGTTTTTGAAGTGTTTAGGAAAAATCAGAAGAAATTAGGGTAAAATACCATAATTCATTCAGCTCTCTGGAAAGAGAGCTAAAGGTTGAAATGAAATTAAAATAAAATAAAATAAAATAAAATAAAATTTGATGATATGCGCACTGCGCGTACTCAAATATGTTTTTCTTCGTTTTTGAGCTTCCGAACTCCGATTCAACTCCGATATTTTCCTATACACTTGTAATGGAATATAGTATTTTATTAAATATTTTACAATTACACTCATACTTGATATCCATTGGTTAGAGCCACTTCCGTTACGCGGGGCTCCGATCCGACCCTTGGGGTTCTACATCCGCCATAACAGATTGGTATCAGTAGCAAGACTTAACCACACAACACCTGTTGCATGTTAGATATGTATTTGAATGTATGCCTCTATATTTTAATTTAATTATGCATAAGACATATTGGATATGTAAAGTATGTTTTAAATTAAAATTTTGACGTAATAAAATTAGTGACTTGATTGTCATAAATCTCCCATGATTAGGTAATTCCTTTATTTTAAGTAATAATATTAGTTATGTTGGAGCATTATTAGAAGGTCTGTCTTGTCAATACAGAGATGAATGAGTTCTTACTACTTATATCCAAGATCGTAATTAGTGTGAGAGTATAAGTGCTCGGAACTTAGGTTACTCCGGTAAAACATTAGATGTAGCGATGTGAGTTAACGCAGTCACCCAATATCGTCATTAGTGTGAGGTGTACATATGAAGCTCATTAGTGCACATTGACAAGTATACACCTAGAACACATCTTAATCCAATATCGTCATTAGTGTGAGGATAAGAAACGGTTCAGGACCAAACTAAGAGTCACATGAAGTGATTGACCTTGGAGGTCTACCTAAGGAGTTTATAAAGGCCAATATCGTCATTACTGTGAGGCTGGAGTAAATGTCATGGGATCCACTTCCCGCTATGAAATTTTTGATAGTCAAATTTCTATTTTTCCGTTAAGGGAGATTACGAAATTACGTAAAGTAGTGGGATGACACTAATATATTTTAAAATTCCATAATCAATTAGTGTTATTATTGTGAGGTGACAGGCGTAAACACACACGTATAACGCAAGCGCACGTATCGTTCAAGTAGTATAAAAATATCGATCCCACGAGGACTTAATATCTAATCTATTAATTTTATGAGGTCAAATGATTACTAGTATCTAACAGGTTGATTGATTGATTTGAAATGGTGACGATTCTAAATTTAAAAGCAAGTAAATAAAATTGTCGAAAATAGGTTTTAAGAAAATTCAATATTAAAAAAATATCTAGGGTTGTGATTTCTTCCAATATCATTTTAAAGATGAAGTGGTTATATTAAAGTTGGGTAATATATTGATTTATTAACCTGGAACACTAAATTATGTGTAAGCCTCTGTCGATGGTCAGACACAAATACCCAGTTTAACCCAATTGAACTTTATGTCTATGTCAACCAAATTATATGGATTCATTAAGTTTAAGTTCCAATTATGGCTACCCCCGCCCGACAGGTATATTCCTATCCTGTAAGGAAATCTATTAAAGGGTTATTTATCCTCAATGAAGATCGTGGGCTATTGAGTCTAAGGTCTTAAACTTAAAATCTCTATGTCTAGTTCATTTTAAGTTTCCCAGTTCAATTTTATTAATGGCCAGTTAATGAAAAAGCATTAAGATTAAGACTCAATAAATAAATCTTTATATTACCCAAGCTATAATCTAACCCCTTATAAAACGGTGATATTAAAAGTCATCACAACCCCAGATAACTAATTTAGTTACAACACATAACTAGGGCTAGTAAAAACTTGAAAATAAAAGACATAAAGTAAAAATACGGTAAAGTAAATACTGAAAAGTAAATTACAATAAAATAAAATGCTAAGGTAAAAGGAATTACTTTTACTACTACTAATTTAGATATCTCCCATAATATAATATATAACTTGTGATAACATTACCAACCAGCCATATAGGCGGTATCCTGATTAAGTCAAATTAAGTCCAACCAGCCATTAAGGCGGTAAGAAAGTTTAATTCCCAAACCGACCAATCTGGCGGTATCCTTTATTAGTCAGGTTTAAATAGTGAATATATTATTTTTAAGGGAGATTAATCTAAATAGTAATAGTAAAAGAATTACCTTTCACCCTAGCTGGGGAAGTTACCTCCTCATGGTGAATAGTAAAAACTGTAAAAAGTAAAATTAAATTACTATTATTACAAAACGTAATTAAAATTAATTACAAAACTAAAAAACTAAAAAAACTAAAAATTAAAAGAAAGTAGAGAGAAAAACTCTCTCTTTACATCAAAGAGATGAGAGAGAGTGGTACATCAAAAACTGAAATTTGAAGCTCTATTTATAGGCCTCGGTAGGCTTCCAGCGTCGCGACGCCAGGGCCTTTGGCGTCGCTAGATTCTGGATAAGCTGATAAGGTGACACATGGCGAGGTGGTTGGACTTCAATAATTGTGACACATGGCGGCTTCTGATTGGTCGATGAGATTCTTATCCGCCACGTGTCAGATAAGGATTAGATACTCAATGATTGATGCTGGCGTGGCTGTGACGTGGCGGTGACGTGGCGACACGTGGGAAAGAAACTGTCGGCACCGTAGGATTGCGACACGTGGCACTTCCTGATTGGCTGATGATGATGTGGCAATGAGGTGGCAGTTTGACTTGGTCAACCTGGTGATGTGGCTGATGACGTGGCAATGACGTGGAGTGACACGTGGCACACGTGGCGATGATGACTGTCGGCACCATAGGATGCTGACACATGGCACGTCGCATGTTAGCAGATCGGCTGTGATGGTGACACGTGGCACGACGCACGTTAGCAAAGTCAAACTTTTCTCAGATTTTGATTTGGGACCCGGCGCACGTTAGCACTGTTTGGCGCACGTTAGGCGTCTCGACGCGAGAATTTACCAAAATGCCCTTTTCGTCCAATTTTCACTGTTTTGGCCCAAATCACCTCCAGAATGTCCTGAAACTTTATTTATCTACAAAATAACACAAAACACATCAAAATATTCACAAAACTCAAGAAACTATACAAAATATTAGGTTAAATGAGTGGGAAATAGTGATAGATTTACCACTCATCACACCCCCAAACCTAACATTTTGCTAGTCCTCGAGCAAAACATAAAATAACATAAATAAATTAACTAAGCCACTTTCGTAGGGATCACGGTTGCATTTAGCGTATGCAACAAGCCTTTAAACCCCTAGGTGTCCCTAGTGGACGAGTTGTAGTCTCGTGAGGGTTTACAGCAATGATACCCACAAACATTTTACAAAAGTAAAAAGGTAGTAAAACTAATGCACACAAAAGCAAAAAGACAAGCGAAAAGAGAATAAAGATGTTAGTGACTAATCAGGTGAAACTTCTACTCCAAGTTACTAGTTGTTTTGTTTTATTCTAAATTACTGAATAAGTAAATTCTCCGATTATTTTTACCATTTTTCATATACATAGCCAACAAAATATTAAACAACTTATTTTTGCCCACAACAGTCATAAATGCAGTTGATAAGAGAGTAATATTTTTGTCCTAAAGTTCTATCAGATTTCACACATTTTTGTAGCAATGGAATAATTTTTCTCATTTTTCTGATTTTTTTCTTTGATTTTTCTCTATTTTTTATTTATATACAATATCTTCCGTCTATGTAGCGAGTGTTGGGTCGGTGACTCCCAAACCAGTTGGCTTTAGGGCACCAGGTGTTAAGACACCCCTACGGACTTAATTACTCAGACTTCAGATATATATATTTTTGCAGCATCTTCGATCCATGTAACGAGCTTTGGGCCAGTGACTCCCAAACCAGTTGGTTTTAGGGCACTAGGTGTTAAAACACCCTTACAGACTTAATAACTCGGATCTCAGACGTTTTTTTTTTTTTTTTTTTTCTCCATTGTTTTTGAGATGTTTCCTCCAATTAAACTAGAGCACTGAATATTACAAACTTTTCAATTTTAGCTCATGTCCGTATGTTACTATATATGTTGATAATATGTCAACTGAGCATATGAAGATCCATTTTAGTCCGTTTTAAGGAGAATTCACAAATTAAATAATTCAAAATGAAATAAACAAAAATTAACTTGTTTCGAAATAGGTTTGAGATACGTCTCAGGAGTGGAAACTCCTTACTCAGCTATCTCTTACCAATTTCACTTTTTAGTCAAATAAAAAAACCAAAATATTTTTGTAATTTTTGAAAATTTTCAATTTTTTTTTTGTATTTTTCGAAAAATTTTGGACTAAAAATAAAAATAACACACAAACTAAAAAAAAGGTACTGATCAACTAATTCCCTCCCCCAAACCTAAATGAGACATTGTCCCCAATGTCTTAAACAGTAAAAGGAGAGTTAAGAAGGTCGTACCTGGTTAGCTGAAATCTACAGGAAATTAAAGGTTAAGATCCAGATTAATTCGACGCCTCTTACCACGATCGTCCTCGGACCAATTTATCTTTGAAAGGATAGGGTCAACTTGTGGTTCATAGGCTATGAGTTGGTCTATTAGATCCGGAGCAGTTCTGGCAGTGAAGAGGAGTTCTTTCATAGGTTTTGACACGAACCCATTTCTCCGAGCATCATCAAGAAACACACAAAGAAAATCATAAAATCCATCAACGTTTAAACAGTCCAAGGGTTTCTGGTGTATGTTCAGGTTCGCCCAAGATAGAACTATAAAAATTTCCTCCAATGTACCCAAGCCACCTGGCAAAGCGATAAAAGCATAAGCACGGTTAATCATTTCTACCAGTCGTTCAGACATACCTGGCACGATTAGTTCCTCTCCGTTTGATGATCCAATAAGATTTGCCTCTGCCAAGGGTTTTGGGATGATTCCCAAAACATGACTGCCTCCCTCCTGTACAGCCTTTGAAACGATCCCCATAAGTCAGAGATTACCTCCGCCATATATTAAGTGCATATTCCTTGCAGCTAAGACTCGACCCAATTCCTGTGCTGCTTCTACGTATTGTGGTTTAGTACCAACACTACTACCGCAAAACACACAGATGTTCTCAACTCGTCTTCTTGAAGTGGCTTCCATTTTTTATGTATTTCTTTTTCAACTCTGGATGCCTTCAAAAGTGCAATGACGGGCTGAATTTATAGTACCTGAAAAGGGTGAGTAAAAATAGCACAAGTATCTTCCAGAGGACGATTAGTAGCGAATTAATATCGTGATAGTCAAAAAGGTCTGGATTCTGTCGGAGAAAATAAAAAGAAAACAACAAAACAAATCACAATTATTAAGAAAAGACAAAGAGATATAATATTTACAAGAAAAGTAACGGCTTGATTGACGTCTATGCGTCAGGGACAAGCTTCCCATCCAATTTTCTTATAAATTGGCAAACAGGGTCTTTTTGAGTCAGATTCCCGAGACTTAACAGTTGTCTTTCCTTTTGGAATTGTGCATATAACATGCGAATTTCATGATACACACATCCACTGGGATGCGTCTCAAGAGTTTTAGATATGTCATCCAAAGACTCCTTACTCAAGCCATCCCTAATGAAGTTAATCTTATCTTCGCGGTTATCGGACACCATTCCTAAGAACGACAACGAGTATTACAAAATATGCGAGCACATTTATAACAAACACACATTCTTTTGGCTCTTCTCTTTTTAGCATATATGCTCTTTCCTAAACCAGACATATGTGAAATAAAAGAGTCAGAAGACTCACCTGCCAATCGAACCCGTGCTTCAATTAACCAACGAATGTCAGTAGGAATACCTTTGATCATCAATAATCTCATCCGTTCTAAGCGAGCTTTGTAAACTTTCATCAGAGATTTTTTAGGGAGAGAAGGAAATTGCTTGTGAAGATTTGCGAGAGCATCTTCCATCTTGATATGACTAAACCTGCAAAAATTAAACACAAAAAAATAAAACACACCAAATCACAATATATACACAAATTGCATGGGTTGCCTCCCTGCTAGCGCTAAGTTTAAAGTCGTCAGCCAGACTTGACTTCTTGAACGTTAAGCTGGATCTGAAAGTGTAACACTTTCTTTTTGTCGCTCAAATGATTCTCCCCAGTAGTGCTTGACACGTTTTTTAACCTTGAAAGTTTTGTTAGCGTCAGGATCATGTATCTCAACGGCTCTATTTGGTAAAACTTTGGTGATCACAAATGGACCTGACCACCGTGATTTTGGCTTCCATGGGAAGAATTTCACCTTGATTTGTTTAACAGTACATTCTGCCCTGGTTCCAGTTGTATGCGCACTAACTTCTCATCATGTCTTTTCTTGCCCTTTTCTTTGTACAATTTGGCATCATCAAAAGGCTGATTGTGAAATTCCTCCAATTCGTTGAGCTGGTGGAACTTTTTCTCTTTTGTTGCTTGTAGTGCAAGAATTGGCTCCTTCAGTACAAAAGACGCTTTATCTTTAGGCTCCACAGGCAATTGACATGTTTTAAGTTTGTCAGTAGAACTTTGCATTGCATTGGAGTTCTGAATGGTACTGTGTATCACATCGAGTTTGAAACATTCCTCCTTCATTTCATCATCTGGGAAATTCATGGCCTTTAAAACATTGAATGTTACTTCTTGGTCATGTACCCTCATGGTTAATCTCTTTTTTTGTACATCAATAATGGTTCGACCTGTAGCCAAGAATGGTCTCCCAGGATGATTGGCACGTCTGCGTCTTCCTCCATATCAAGGACAATAAAATCTGCTGGGAAAATGAATTTGTCAACCTTGACCAGCACATCCTCAACTACGCCTCTTGGAAATACGAGCGTTCTATCAGCAAGTTGCAGTGAGACTGAAGTTGGCATTGTTTCTCCAATCTTTAATTTCCTGAAAATAGAAAAAGGCATCAAGTTAACACTCGCTCCTAAACCACACAAAGCCTTACCAAAGTTATGTTCTCCTATGACGCAAGAAACAGTGAAACTGCCAGGATCTTTCAACTTCGGGGGAAGTTTCCTCTGAATGATGGCACTGCATTCTTCTATCAATGCTACTGTCTCATAATCTCCCAATCTCCGTTTTCGTGAAAGAATGTCTTTCATGAATTTGGCATAGGTGGGCATTTGTTCCAACGCTTCTGCAAATGGAATGTTGATATGCAGCTTTTTGAAGATCTCCAGGAACCGAGAAAACTGCTTGTCCAATTTGTTCTTCTGAAGACGTTGAGGAAAAGGTGGAGGTGGAATGATCTGTTCTTTTTCCTTTGCTTCTTTTTCCTCCATCTGTTGCTTTGTTTCTTTTGGAACTTCCTCAGCAGCTGTTTTGGCTCCAACATCTTTGTTGATTTCAGTACCGCTTTTTAACATGATGGCATGACATTGCTCATTCCCCATGTTCCTTGGATTTGGCTCTGTGTTGCTAGGAAGGGTACCTGGCGGTCTGTAACTCTGAGCATTTGCCAGTTGTCCAATTTGATTCTCCAGTGCTTTAATGGAAGCTGATTGACTTTGAATTAATGCTGCTTGGGATTGAAACATAGCATCATATCTTGCTGCTTGAGAGTCGTGTTTTGCTTCTATCTTTTTCAAGTGGGTCAACACTTCTGTTATTCCTGGTTCATTTACCTGCTCCTGGCTTTTGTTTTGGAATTCATGTGGTGGATAGTTCTGCTGTTGGCCTGAATTATTGCTCCATGAAAAATTGGGATGATTCCTCCACCCTGGGTTGTAGGTGTTGGAATATGGATTGTTCCACTGTCTGTTGAAATTGTTGACAAAATTCACCGTTTCTTCAAGTTGGTTCGACTATGGTGATCCTCCATATGGTGAACTTGTGGATCTAGTGGTAAGAGTCTCCATAAATTTGCATATCTGATCTAGCTTGGCGTTCACTGCTGTATTGGCTCCACTTTCATAAATTCCTGTAATTCTTTGGATCATGCTCATTTCCGTTGGCCATAAGGAATTTTTGTTGGCCATTTCTTCGATTAGGTCTCAGGCTTGATCTTCTCCTTTTGCCATCAAGGCTCCTCCAGCAGCAGCATCGATTGTGGTTCTCATTATTCCAGAAAGTCCATTATAGAATGTTTGGACTTGAAGCCATTTTGGAATCTCATGGTGAGGACATTTCCGGAGTAAATCTTTATACCTTTCCCAAGCTTCGCAGAGGGATTCTGAATCTTGTTGTACAAAGGATGTGATGTCATTCCTCAGCTTTCCGGTTCTGGCTGGTGGAAAGTACTTTGCAAGAAATTTGGTGGCTAAAGTGTTCCAAGTTGTGATAGAACCTGCTGGTAGTGAATGTAGCCAAGCTTTAGCTATGTCCTTTAGGGAATATGGAAAAACTCGCAATCTCATTGCTTCTTCCACTTCTCGGTTGTAATTAAAAGTGCCGCAAACTTCCAGGAAGTTACTGATGTGGGCATTAGGATCTTCAGTTGCATTCCCCCTGAACTGAACTGAGTGCTGAATCATCTGAATGCATGTTTTGATGTCACACGCATTTGCTGGTAATGGAGGAAGTACAATATAGGAAATGAGTCTATCAACCATCGGAATGGTTATGTCTCGAATGGGAATTGGTGGTGCAACGATCAAAGGTTCAGGTTCCATGTTGACTAAAGCTTCTTGGCCTTCTCGCCTTTCCCTTCTCAACTGTCTGATGGTTCTTTCAATTTCCCAAGGGTCAAGCGGTCGGAGTTCAAAGCTTCTAGTTCGTCTCATGAAGTTTCTGAGAGACCTGAAACACAAGAAAAAAAAAAATAAGTAAAAAGAAATTAGATACAAGTAACGTATCTAACCCCTAAACTAATAGTAAAAGATAAATAAGTCCCCGGCAACGGCGCCAAAAACTTGACCGGCGTAAACACACACGTATAACGCAAGCGCACGTATCGTTCAAGTAGTATAAAAATATCGATCCCACGAGGACTTAATATCTAATCTATTAATTTTATGAGGTCAAATGATTACTAGTATCTAACAAAGGTTGATTGATTGATTTGAAATGGTGACGATTCTAAATTTAAAAGCAAGTAAATAAAATTGTCGAAAATAGGTTTTAAGAAAATTCAATATTAAAAACTATCTAGGGTTGTGATTTCTTCCAATATCATTTTAAAGATGAAGTGGTTATATTAAAGTTGGGTAATATATTGATTTATTAACCTGGAACACTAAATTATGTGTAAGCCTCTGTCGATGGTCAGACACAAATACCCAGTTTAACCCAATTGAACTTTATGTCTATGTCAACCAAATTATATGGATTCATTAAGTTTAAGTTCCAATTATGGCTACCCCCGCCCGACAGGTATATTACTATCCTGTAAGAAATCTATTAAAGGGTTATCTATCCTCAAGGAAGATCGTGGGCTATTGAGTCTAAGGTCTTAAACTTAAAATCCCTATGTCTAGTTCATTTTAAGTTTCCCAGTTCAATTTTATTAATGGCCAGTTAATGAAAAAGCATTAAGATTAAGACTCAATAAATAAATCTTTATATTACCCAAGCTATAATCTAACCCCTTATAAAACGGTGATATTAAAAGTCATCACAACCCCAGATAACTAATTTAGTTACAACACATAACTAGGGCTAGTAAAAACTTGAAAATAAAAGACATAAAGTAAAATACTGAAAAGTAAATTACAATAAAATAAAATGCTAAGGTAAAAGGAATTACTTTTACTACTACTAATTTAGATATCTCCCATAATATAATATATAAACTTGTGATAACATTACCAACCAGCCATATAGGCGGTATCCTGATTAAGTCAAATTAAGTCCAACCAGCCATTAAGGCTTAAATTGGTAAAAAGATTTGTCCATGAACCTGCCATATAGGCGGTAAGAAAGTTTAATTACCAACCGACCAATCTGGCGGTATCCTTTTTAGTCAGGTTAAATAGTAATATATTATTTTTAAGGGAGATTAATCTAAATAGTAATAGTAAAAGAATTACCTTTCACCCTAGCTGGGGAAGTTACCTCCTCATGGTGAATAGTAAAAACTGTAAAAAGTAAAATTAAAAATTAAATTACTATTATTACAAAACGTAATTAAAATTAATTACAAAACTAAAAAAAACTAAAAAAACTAAAAATTAAAAGAAAGTAGAGAGAGAAACTCTCTCTTTACATTAAAGAGATGAGAGAGAGTGGTACATCTAAAACTGAAATTTGAAGCTCTATTTATAGGCCTCGGTAGGCTTCCAGCGTCGCGACGCCAGGGCCTTTGGCATCGCTACGCCAGCTTTTGTCGATGTGGCACGCTCTAGTTCGTCTGTTTGTAGATTCTGGATAAGCTGATAAGGTGACACGTGACGAGGTGGTTGGGCTTCAATAATTGTGACACGTGGCGGCTTCTCATTGGTCGATGAGATTCTTATCCGCCACGTGTCAGATAAGGATTAGATACTCAATGATTGATGCTGACGTGGCTGTGACGTGGCGGTGATGTGGCGATACGTGGGAAAGAGACTGTCGGCACCGTAGGATTGCGACACGTGGCACTTCCTGATTGGCTGATGATGACGTGGCAATGAGGTGGCAGTTTGACTTGGTCAACCTGGTGATGTGGCTGATGACGTGGCAATGACGTGGAGTGACACGTGGAACACGTGGCGATGATGACTGTCGGCACCGTAGGATGCTGACACGTGGCACGTCGCATGTTAGCAGATCGGTTGTGATGGTGATATGTGGCACGGTGCACATTAGCAAAGTCAAACTTTTCTCAGATTCTGATTTGGGACCCGGCGCACGTTAGCACTATTTGGCGCACGTTAGGCGTCGCGACGCTGAAGGTCTTGGCGTCGCGACGCGAGAATTTACCAAAATGCCCTTTTCGTCCAATTTTCACTGTTTTGGCCCAAATCACCTCCAGAATATCCTGAAACTTTATTTATCTACAAAATAACACAAAACACATAAAAATATTCACAAAACTCAAGAAACTAACAAAATATTAGGCTAAATGAGTGGGAAATAGTGATAGATTTACCACTCATCATGAGGCTGGAGTAAATTGTTCTACTACTATTTAAAATATTGTCTTGTAGATGGTTGCCGCTAATCCATTGATGAGACTTTTGGATACCAATAAACTAAAAGGAGCCGAGAACTATTTCTAATAGGAAATGAACATACGCATTGTCTTGGAGTTTGAACAGTTGACTTATGTCACTGTCAATCCACTGTCTGTTGAAATCTTTCCTGACTCCACTCCAGAAGAGCGAGAAACTTTTAATAGATGGAAGGATGATAACCTTAAGTTGAAATCCTACATTTTGGGATCGATGGTTCCAGATTTGCTGAGATAGTATATTAAGTACCGGATGCTTGGAGCATCATACGAACACTCAATGAGTTGTTTGAGGCAAATCAAGAGATCAAACTTTATCAAAGGTCTAAGGAATTATTTCGTACTAAACTCAAGAATGGAGGAGCTGTCAGCATTCATATTTTGAATATGATCGACTAGATTCGATACTTGGAACGACATGGCAATTTGATTGATGAACGACTGGGCCGTAATTTGATTCTTTCTTCTTTGCCTAGTTCTTATGCTGGCTTTGTATTAAACTTCCATACGCACTCGATGCGAGCTAGCTACGAAGAACTTCATAACATGCTATGCACGACGGAACATGATTTGAGGAAAGAAAACCTCATATTATACCTCCATGGTAGAGCTGACTCTTTAAAGACTTCTGAGAAGTCAAAGAAAATAAAGATGGCGAAGAAGAAGATTGTAAAGAAGAACTCAAAGAAGCACAAAGACACAAAATCACAAATAGCTCATGATCAATATCTATATTACAAGAAGTCTAGACACTGGAAGAAGGACTATCCAGAGCTGATAGGAAAAGCAGGACCCTTAGATACGCTTTGTATTTTTCCAATTATTAACATCTCATTAGCCTTAGATGAAAATAGTAGATGAGTGTTAGACACTGGAAATCCTACTCATATTTGCAACTCCCTGCAGGTAATGAGGGTAAAAAAAAGGCTGAATCAAAAGTAAATCTAGCTTATAGTTGGCAATAGTGAGACTTTGGATGTTAAAGTCATAGGAACAGTTGTTTTAGATCTCCTCAATGGTTGTAAATTAAATTTACAAGATTGTTATTATGTACTCTTACTTATCAAACAAATAATATCACTGCCAATATTAGATAAAGAGGGATATAAAATAAACATTAAGGATATGGATATGTTACTTATCAAACAAATGATTAAGGATAAACATAAAGAGTTGTCTTTAATGTAGAGGAAAATACAAGTAGGAAATTTGAATTAAATAATACTGGATTATGACATATGAGATTAGGCATAATAGGTGCTAGACGTCTATCCAAATTGGTAAATGATGGTTTGATTGAAAATCTTAGCTTATATATTTATCCGATTTGTGAGTCATGCATCCAAGGGAAGATGACAAAGGCCCAATTTCTTGGTCTTAGACATCGTGCTGGAGATTTATTGGAGCTAATACACAGGGATGAGTGTGGTCCATTAAATCATGCCACTCATGATGGTTCAACATACTTCTTGACTTGCACGGATGATAAGTCTAGATATGGATATGTCTATTTGATGACATAAATCAGAAATATTTGACAAGTTCAAAATATTCCTAAACGAAGTAAAAAAAAACCCAATAAATTCATCAAATGTCTTAGATCCGATAGAGACGGTGAATACATAAGTGAAGAATTCGGAAATTATTTAAGGGAGAATTGAATTCTTGCCCAATATAGCCCACCGAGAACACCTCAACACAATGGTGTGTCTGAGCATAGAAATCATACTTTATTGGATATGTTGCGAACAATGATGAGCTATATAGATCTTCCTTATTATCTTTGGGGTTATTCTTTACTTACTACTATCTACATACTTAATAGAGTTCAATCGAAAGTTGTTTCTACGACCCCCTATCAGATATGGTTCGGTAGAAATTCAAGTCTTAGGTATTTAAAGATATTAGGTTGTCTTGCATATAATAGAGTTACACAACGGGATAAACTAGCACCCAAGGGGTATAAATGTGGGTTCGTTGGATATCCTGATAATTCCATGGGATATCAATTCTATGATTCCGAGCAACGAAATATATTTGTTGTTCGTTTTGCCACTTTTCTTGAAATGTATTTTTTGAGAGAAAATGGGAATTGTCGAGAGATTGAACTTGATGAGTTTGATCTCAACATTAAGGAACCTGAGATGGAACCAGAGATACAATTATGAGAAGGATATACAACCCAAGTTCTACGTAAGTTGAATAGAATATCAAAGCCTCATGAGAGATTGTTTTTAACATCTGATGCGAGCCTTAATATTTTTCTCTTGGAGGAAACAGATCTAACTGCTTATAAGGAAGTGATATTGGATATCGATTCGGGAAAATGGCAGAAAGCCATGAAATCCGAGATGGATTTTATGCATGACAATCAAGTCTGGGACTTAGTTGAATTCAAGAAGGAGTTAAACCTATATGATGTAAATGGGTTTACAAAAAGAAGCGAGTGCCTGATGGAAATGTGGAAACCTTTAAGGCCCGAATGGTAGCAAAATGTTACACTCAACGTCCTTAGATTGCCTATGAGGAAACTTTTTCACCAGTAGCCATGCTAAAATCCATTATGATTCTTTTAGCCATTGCTGCATATCAGGACTATGAGATATGACATATGGATGTGAAAATCATTTTCCTAAATGGATTCCTTAAGGATGATATCTATATGGAACAACCAGAGGGTTTCGTATCCAGTGAGACTTCAAACTTGGTTTGTAAGCTCCAAAAGTATATTTATGGACTTAAACAGGCACCCCGAAGCTGGAATCATCATTTTGATGAGATAATTAAATTATCTGGATTCATCAAGAATGAGGAAGAACCATGTGTTTATAAGAAAGTGAGTGGGGGCATGATAGTTTTCTTAGTCTTGTATGTAGATGACATCCTTATCATTGGGAATGATATAGGTATGATGCAAAGTGTGAAAGCCTACCTTTGCAAGAACTTCTCCATGAAAGATATGGGTGAAGCTTTCTATATACTGTTGGAGTTGGTGCTTGGAGTGCCAATCCGAATTATACATTTTATTATTTATTAATAAAATAAATACATTTTCATTTCATACCTTATTAATGGTATTGTCATTAGGCATATTAAATTGATGTATAAATATGCTAAGAATGACATCGACCTTAGAATAGTCTTGTAGTAATACTGGACACTACGTGGTTTGACATTATGATAATTATTACTATAACCTAGAAGACTAGAAAATGTTGTATATTGGAATTAGAGTTCTAATGGTTTAACCCGATGTACCATGAGTTTTGGAAACTCGTATAGACATGTATGTATTGGTTGGACCGAATACTAAATGACTCACATGTGATTCCTAATAGTTGGAAGTACACACCACCTTCAATAGGAATCTCCTCGAGTCGAGTAGGATATGTAATCATTTGACTATATGATAACATTGATTTTGTGTGGGATCCTCCACACTTTGATGCCATGTATGTCAGAAACCTTTCATGGTCTGGCTTTAGATGTTCGTTGGGTGTGGACCAATGCATTCAATATTCAAGTGCGAAGCAAGATAGGATCCGTCAGCTCGTATGTGTACCATAAGGGGTTTAGGTATCCATGTGAGTAAAGTCACTATTCTTAAATATTTGGCCAAAGTTGATCACCTAAGGTGGATCGCATCAATTATGAAGAATCGTGAACATGTCGACTTGAGATGTGCGCCTCGGAAACTTGACGGTGTATTCTATGTTTCCTAAGTACAACTCAGATAGCCTATGATGGAGGGATTGTTAAACATATGTGATGACCTCGACTTGTATAGTTCAGAAAAGTCATTCGTGTGCTTCGTGAATTCGGAGGTGGCCAAATTGCGTACATATTAGCTAGGCTTATATGACCAATGTGTTTGAACTTAGAGAGTCCCAATATGAAATGTACTCATTGAGCACTTAGGTAGTCGATTAATTTTGATAAAATATAATATTCGATATTATAATTATCAACTAAGCTAATCAAGTGTTATCGGATAACATTGATTATTTACTTTGACCTAATTGGATTAATTAGATTAATTCAATAATTACACAAGGGCTTAATTATAAAATCATAATTATCTCTACCATTTGATGATATTATGGTAATTGTAAGTATGCAATAATATGTGGTTTTGACTTGATTTTATTAGATTAAATCAAAGTGGCAAACAATGAACTAATCTATTTCCTAATCCTTGTCTTGATTTAATTGGATTAAATCAAAGTGGTAGACAATGAAGATTAATCAAACCTAATTATACATATTTAGACAAATTAGATTAAGCCCACCTAAAAGTTAATTACAACTTTTATTATTAAAAATTACCTAAATTTTGCTATAAATAGCAAGCTCTAGGAATGTTTTAATTAAGAAAAACAAAAGCTTGAGAAAGCTAAATACAAACAAGAATTAGAGAAATTAGCCTAAGTTAGAGAAGTGTTTAGAGAAGGTTTGTGAGGTCTCTACAACATTTAATCTATGAGAAATCAAGATTGGATCTTGGGGTGAACCTTGCTAGCATTGGAATCAAGATTGGATCTTGGAGTCAAGCTTGCTAATCCTTGAAAGTTCTCCAAATATTTCAAGAAGGAGAAGTAGATTGGATCTTTGAATCAACCTTGCTAGGTAAGTTTGATATTCTCCAAAAGTTATATTTTTCATTAGTGTGACATATAATGTTGAATTATGTATTAGATGTATAATGTTGAAATTGGGCTAATTAATTGTGTTAGGATGCTTTGGAAGTATAAACACAATATGCTTATAATTGGGTCAAAATGTTTATGTTAGACCTAGACATAAATTAGAGTTTGGAACTCTAGATAGCTTAGAACTAAGACTACCATTCTAGAATTACTTGACCACCTTTGGGTGACCTAGAATTGTTCAAGAGTCACTTCATTGTGGGATTCTAATTTGATTTGTATTTTGGATTCAAAAATTATGCAAGTATGTATTTAGAATAAATTTATGTTTTTGTAAAACTATTTTATATTTTTAAAAACTTGATTGTGGGATTCTAACATGTGTTGATGATTTTGATGTTAAAAATTAATTTCAGGTGTTTTAGAAGTGTTTAGGGAGAGTTGGAAGAAAACATTTTTTGAAATACAAATAAAAAAATGTCAGCTTCAGCGCGCAGTGTGCGCACATTGCACACATATGCGCTACACGTTCTGATTTTAATTTCTCTCGTTCTTGAGTTTCCGGACTCCGATTCAGCCCCGGTTTTTTCTTATACACTCGTAATGGAATATAGTATTTCATTAAAAATTTAAAATTACACCCATACTTTATATCCACATGTTAGATTCAATTCTGCTGCTTGGGGCACCGATCCGACCCTAGGGGTTCCACAACTGCCCTAACATATACTAGGTATAAGGCTCTACGGAGATAGAGATTAGAAGCTTATAGGATTGTCCCAATCGACGTACATAGATAAGATGTTAGAAATGTATGGTTTTCCCAACTGTAAGGCAGCAAATGTACCTTTCCGATACAACATACATCTTTCGAAGAAAATGACACCTCAGACGGAGGAATAGAGAATTAGAATTTCTAACTTGCCATATGCTTCTTGTAATGAAAACACAATGTATGATATTCTACGTACAAGACCTGACATCAATTTCGGCATCAGTGTGACTAGCCGATATCAATCTGATCCAGATAATGATCATTGGACAGTCGTGAAACATATCTTAAAATATCTTAAGGGTACTAGGGATAAGTTTCTGATATATGGAGAAAATGAGTACAAGTTAAGGGTATATAGACTCCGACTTCCAGGGAGATCCATATGATATAAAATCTACATCAGGTTATGTATTTGCCCTTAATGATGGTGCGGTTAGTTAGCGATGTTCAAAGCAAGGCTAAACAGTTGATTCCACCACTAAACCGGAATTTATAACGGATTCAGAAGCTGCTAAAGAAGCTGTATAGATTAGAAATTTTATCACAGAACTTGGCGTTATGCCTAGTATTACAGATTCGATTCTATTATACTGTGATAATAGTGGATCCATTGCACAGGCTAAGGATCCGAGAGCGCATTCCAAGTCTAAACACGTGGAAATGAAATACCACGTAATTCGAGAGATTATTGAACGAAAAGAAAAAGTGGTCTTGAAGGTTCAAGGACTAGACAACATAGCAAACCAGCTTACACAGTCCTTACCTCCTAAGTTATTCGATAAACATGTGGACCAGATGAGACCGCGGTACCATCCAAATTGGCACTAAGCAAGTGGGAGTTTGGTAGAGTTGGTTGTTGGAGTGCCAATCCAAATTGTACATTTTATTATTTATTAATAAAATAACTATATTTTCATTTCATTCATTATTAATGATATTGTCATTATGCGTATTAGATTGATGCATAGATATGCTAAGAATGACATCGACCTTAGAATAGTCCTGTAGTAATACGGGACACTAGGTGGTCCGATATTAGAATAAGTATTACTATTGTAAATTATTCTTAAATTGTGTATATATATATATATTCCTAGTCGTTGGTTTTAGAATACAGTCGAATTCCTAAACTTAGAAGACTAGAACATGTCGTATATTGGAATTGGAGTTCCAATAGCTTTAACCCGATGTACCAAGAGTTTTAGAAACTCGTATAGAAGTGTGGGTATTGGTTGGACCGAATACTGAATGACTCACATGTGATTCCTAATAGTTAGAAGTACCACCACCGTCAATATGAATTTCCTCGAGTTGAGTAGCATATATAATCCTTTGATTATATGGTATCATTGATTTTGTGTGAGATTCTCCACACTTTGATACCATGTATGTCAGAAACCTTTCATGGTCTGGCCTCTAGATGTTCGTTGGGTGTGCACCGATACACTCAGTAATCAAGTGCGAAGCACAATAGGATCCGTCGGCCCGTATGTGTACCATAAAGGGTTTAGGTTTCCATGTGAGTAAAGTCACGATTCTTAAATCTTTGGCCAAATTTGATCACCTAGGGTTGATCACATCAGTTATGAAGAATCGTGGATTTCGACATGAGATGTGCCCCTCGGAAACTTGACGGTGTCTATGTTTCCTAAGCACAACTTAGATAGCCTAGGGCGAGGGATTGTTAAACATATGTGATAACCTCGACTTGTATAGTTCAAAAAGGTTGTTCGTGTTCTTCGTGAATTCGAATGTGGCTGAATTGAGAACATATTAGCTAGGCTTATATGACGAACGTGTCTGAACTTAGAGAGTCCTAATATGAAGTGTACTCGTTAAACACTTGGGTGGCCGATTAATTTTGATAAAAGATAATATTCGATATTATAATTATCAACTAAGATAATCAAGTGTTATTGGATAACATTGATTATTTACTTTGACCTAATTGGATTAATTAGATTAATTCAATAATTAGACAGTGTCTTAATTGTAAAATCATAATTATCTCTACCATTTGAGGATATTATGATAATTGTAAGTATGTAATAATATGTGATTTTGGATTGATTTAATTGGATTAAATCAAAGTGGCAAACAT
The DNA here is from genome assembly GCA_019454045.1 of Zanthoxylum bungeanum. Lineage (NCBI taxonomy): Eukaryota > Viridiplantae > Streptophyta > Magnoliopsida > Sapindales > Rutaceae > Zanthoxylum > Zanthoxylum bungeanum. The sequence continues at coordinate 266,271 of SKCR01018435.1, read as the reverse complement.
TGAACTAATCCATTTCCTAATCATTTTCTTGATTTAATTGGATTAAATCAAAGTGGTAGACAATAGAGATTAGTCACACCTAATTATATATATTCGGACAAATTAGATTAACCTCACCTAAAAGTTGATTATAATTTTTATTAATTAGAAAGTCCTAAGTTTTGCTACAAATAGCAAGCTTTAGGAAGGTTTTAATTAAGCTTGAGAAAGCTAAATACAAGCAAGAATTATAGAAATTAGCGTAAGTTAGATAGGTGTTTATAGAAGCTTTGTGAGATCTCTACAACATTTCAATTAGGAGAAATCAAGATTGGATCTTGGAGTGAAGCTTGCTAGCATTGGAATCAAGATAGGATCTTGGAGTCAAGCTTGTTAACTTTGGATTTTCTCCACAATATTTCTACAATGAGAAATAGATTGGATCTTTGAATCAACCTTGCTAGGTAAGTTTGATCTTCTCCAAAAGCTATATTTTTCATTAATGAATTGTGTATTAGATACATAATAACATAACTTTATGTTGAAATTAGGCTAATTAATTGGTTTTGATGTTAAAAATTAATTTTGGGTGTTTTTGAAGTGTTTAGGGAAGATTGTAAGATATTAGGATAAAATACCCTAACTCATTCAGCGCTATAGAAAGAGAGCTGAAGGTTGAAATGAAATTAAAGAAAAAAAAGTTGATGATATGCGCAAAGTGCACGCACAGTGGGCGGCGCACTATAGCGTGCAGTGCGTGCACGTACTATAGCACTCGTGTCACGCTCTGCGCACACTTAAACTTGTTTTTCTTCATTTTTGAGCTTTCGAACTCCGATTCACCCCGAAATTTTTCCTAAACACTCATAATGTAATATATTATTTCATTAAATATTTTAAAATTACACCAATTTCTAATATTCATGGGTTAGGCCCACTTCTATTGCACGGGACTTCGATCCGACCCTAGGGGTTCCACATCCGCCCTAACATCTTTGTAAAAGTCATGTCTTGGTACACATTGTACATGGTATTGTCAAGTCCTCTTAAGAGGTAGTTCTTACACAAGATGTCGTCTGATGACCATGCCTCTTCTCGCAGTTGCTAGGATTTTTTCGTTTCTCCCTCCATATGACACAGAGGATCTTTGAGATACTTAGCCAACTGTAGTGTTGTCAGGTATAATAATATTTTTCTCTACCACTATTTGAAGTTTGCTCCACCAAACGTATCTGGATTATCTCCATGAGCGACCGGTACTGTGATATTTTCGCTAGTCATGTATAACTGGAAAAGTAACAGTAATAAATAAGTCTACAAAAGACAAATCACACAACGATCAAACGTATGATCTTATTTAAGTGTTTCACTAAGAGTCCATTTGTTGTTATCTTAGACAGTAGTATCAAATAACACAAGTCCTTGAATTTATGACTAATGTTTCTTATGATAAGTGAATAAAGAAAAATTCCCAGAGAACGAGGGGGCCAGGTGTAACCAGTTAAATCCATGCCCACATATCGCCTTGTTGATAGAATTCCTTTAATCAATTTCTCAATATAATATCTTAGACGTTCAATCTCAGTGTCACACTTCAATTTACAAGTACAATAATATTTCAAATATATGTGTATATATGTATGTAAATATATAATCCAATCAAGTTTGGATGTAATTACTTGTGTATAATTACACTTTTAATTCTCAACCAAGTATACAACAAATAATCAATCAATAATTTTCAAATATCACACTATTGACTAGATGTATGCTTGTGATAATTGAACAACCTAATATTAACTTAAACCTATACTACCAAGTTTATAGTATTCAATATATGATTTTACTAAGTTAATTTTACTATATTTTCTATAATGCCAATTTCATATTTATAACGTGCATATCATACTATAATATAGATTAATCTGAGTCTATGTTATTAATTTTTAAATCTAAAAATTCCAAGAGTAACTTGCGTTAGTGTCACGTTCGTTCAGATGTTTGAACAAAATTTTCCAGTTAGTTCACGTTCATGCAGCATTTGAAGACGCGTTCGAATGATACTTTTCAGAGGAATTGCGTTCGAGTTGCCTTTGTAGACGCGGTCGAACGTTCTTTTCCAAAAGACTGGTGTTTGAGTTGCGTTTGAATACGTATTGAAACAAAAATATGAAATACAAGATTTTTCCCAATGCATTCGTCGGGTGTTCGAATGTCCATGCATATTTTTCATGCACATAACACATTTTCCAGGAATAAGATAATTAAAACATGTAAAATTCAAAGTTAACAACACATAGAAAGTAATAAGTTCTTAAGATTGTTGTAATATATGTGTTATGAAACAAGTTTAACATGCAAATTTATCACTAACATACCAAACCAGAATATAAACCATAAGACTTAAAGAAAACTCGGAAAAAGGTTGAATATTACTGAAAATTGAATCTAAGTTGAGTTGCCTCTATCCTTAAGAAATTATTAGCCCCGCCTCGGTGATTTACATATGTCTTGTGGCTAATGTTCTCCCATGATTATTTGATGTTTCTTGTAGAAGGGGCACTCTGACCGGCGTAAACACACACGTATAACGCAAGCGCACGTATCGTTCAAGTAGTATAAAAATATCGATCCCACGAGGACTTAATTCCTACTGTTGTTATTAATTGTTGAATCTATTTATTTACAAATATCTAATTGAGGGAGAAGAGAATGATTACTTGATTGATTTGATTGATTGTAGAATTGCTAAATAAATATAAATAAAAAGACAAAAGAAAATACTAAGGAAAATAAAAAAGACACAAAGATCTAGGGTTGTGAATCATTCTAATATCTTTTAAAAGATGAAGTGATTATTTTATGTTTTTGTAATAAATCAGTTTACTAACCTGGAACACGAATTATGCAAAAGCCTCTGTCGATGGTCAGACGCAAATACCCAGTTTAACCCAATTGAACCATATGTCTATGTCAACCAAATTATCTGGATTCATTAAGTTTAAGTTCCAATTATGGCTACCCCCGCCCGACAGGTATATGTCTATCCTGTAAGGAAATCTATTAAAGGGTTATTTATCCTCATGGAAGATCGTGGGCTATTAGTCTAAGGCTGAAACCTAAAATCCCTATGTCTAGTTCATTTTAGATTTACCAGATCAATCTTATTGGTGATCAGACAACAAGAAGCATTAAGTTTAAGACTTAATAAGTAAACCTTTAAATTACCCAAACTATAAAATAACCCCTTATAAACCGGTGATATTAGAATTCATCACAACCCCAGATAACTAACATATAACTAGGGCTAGTAAAAACTTAAAAGTAAAAGACATAAAGTAAAAGCTGAAAAGTAAAATAAAATAAAATAAAATGCTAAGGTAAAAGGAATTACTTTTACTATTTACTATTTTAGATATCTCCCATAAAATAATATATAAACTTGTGATAATATTACCAACCGACCAATCTAGCGGTATCCTTTATTAGTCAGGTTTGAACCAGATTAAAATGAATTACCAACCGACCAATCTGGCGGTATCCTTTTTAAGTCAATATTTTAAATAGTGAATATATTATTTTTAAGGGAGATTAATCTAAATAGTAATAGTAAAAGAATTACCTTTCACCATAGCTGGGGAAGTTACCTTCTCGTAGTGAATAGTAAAAACTGTAAAAAGTAAAAAAAGTAAATTACTATATTAACAAAACGTAATTAAAATTATTTACAAAGCTAAAAACTAAAAAAAAAAAACTAAAAACTAAAAGAAACTAGAGAGAGAAACTCTCTCTTTACATCAAAGAGATGAGAGAGAGTGATACCTCTAAAACTGAAATTTCGAGCTGAATTTATAGGCCCTGGTAGTCTCTGGGCGTCGCGACGCTGAAGGTCTTGGCGTCGCTACGCCAACTTCTGTCAACGTGGCACGCTCTGGTTCGTCTGTTTACAGATTCTGGATAAGATGATAAGGTGACATGTGGCAAAGTGGTTGGGCTTCAATTATTATGACACGTGGCGGCTTCTGATTGGTCGATGAGATTCTTATCCGCCACATTTCAGATAAGGATTAGAGACTCAATGATTGATGCTGACATGGCGGCGACGTGGCGATGACGTGGCAAAGTGACTGTCGGTACCATATAATTACGACACGTGGCACGCTGTGATTGGTTGATGATGACGTGGCGATGACGTGCCAGTTTGACTCGATCAACCTGGTGATGTGGATAATGACGTGGCAATGACGTGGAGTGACACGTGGCGACACGTGGCGATGGCGACTGTCGGCATCGTAGGATGATGACACGTGGCACGACGCATGTTAGTAGATCGGTTGTGATGGTGACACGTGGCATATTGCACGTTAGCAAAGTCAAACTTTTCTCATATTCTGACTTGTGGACCCGGCGCACGTTAGCACTGTTCGACGCATGTTAGACGTCGCGACGCTGAAGGTCTTGGCGTCGCGACGCAGAAAATTACCAAAATGCCATTTTCTTCCAATTGTCACTGTTTTGGCCCAAATCACCTCCAGAGTGTCCTGAAACTTTATTTTTCTACAAAATAACACAAAACACATCAAAATATTCTCAAAACTAAAAGAAACTATATAAAATATTAGGTTAAATGAGTGGGAAATAGTGATAGATTTACCACTCATCACACCCCCAAACCTAACATTTTGCTAGTCCTTGAGCAAAATAAAATAACATAATAAAATTTAACTAAGCCACTTTCGTAGGGATCACGGTTGTATTTAGCATATGCAACAAGCCTTTAAACCCCTAGGTGTCCCTAGTGGATGAGTTGTAGTCTCGTGAGGGTTTACAGCAATGATACCCACAAACATTTTACAAAAGTAAAAAGGTAGTAAAACTAATGCACACAAAAGCAAAAAGAGAAGCGAAAAGAGAATAAAGATGTTAGTGACTAATCAGGTGAAACTTCTACTCCAAGTTACTAGTTGTTTGTTTTATTCTAAATTACTGAATAAGTAAATTCTCCGATTATTTTTACCATTTTCATATACATAGCCAACAAAATATTAAACAACTTATTTTTGCCCACAACAGTCATAAATGCAGTTGATAAGAGAGTAATATTTTTGTCCTAAAGTTCTATCAGATTCACACATTTTTGTAGCAATGGAATAATTTTTCTCATTTTTCTGATTTTTTCTTTGATTTTTCTCTATTTTTTATTTATATACAATACCTTCCGTCTATGTAGCGAGTGTTGGGTCGGTGACTCCCAAACCAGTTGGCTTTAGGGCACCAGGTGTTAAGACACCCCTACGGACTTAATTACTCAGACTTGAGATATATATATTTTTGCAGCATCTTCAATCCATGTAACGAGCTTTGGGCCAGTGACTCCCAAACCAGTTGGTTTTAGGGCACTAGGTGTTAAAACACCCCTATGGACTTAATCACCCGGATCTCGGATGTTTAAAAACTAACACAAGCTTTCCCATTTGACGCGAACTATCACTGCTTACTGAGGCAAGATGCTCGGTTACTAAGTACTTGCTTGGTTTAGTTTTTTTTTTTTACATACCGCACATAATAATTGCAGACAGAAACAGAAACTCAAGCAAACGGTCATTCATTAACCACTGATTATTTTAACTAGTCACTTTTCTTAATTCTTTATTATCTAACTACTTACAAGACTATTGTTAAAAGTGCGCACGAGTCTGACCTAGATAAGAAATTCAAATTAGGGATAAAAGTGAAATTAGCATTTATCTTTTCCTAAAACTTTTTAGCTAAACAAACAATTAAATCATCAGACACACATATTTTTTTTTTCGATTTTAACAACACACAACAATGTAAATTACGAAAAATAAAATTACTGAAATCAAACACATGAAAAAGTTTAACAGAATTTTTGAAAAAATTTAAAAATAGACCCATACCCCCAAACCTAAACTTAGCATTGTCCCCAATGCGTTACAAAACATAATCAAAATAAGGGAACAATAGTACCTGAGTTTTTAATCATCAGCCTCCTCCTCATCGCTGTCGTCAGATGGAGGGTCAGGGAACTCTGGAACAGTAATGTGCAAATCATTTGCCATTTGTTGTAGTGCATGGCCGATTGCTCTGTTATATTGAAGCATATAATCCACACGAGATCCCAAACGACGAACTTCCTGAGAAATAGTGCGAGGCCTTGATGATCCTGGTGGTGGCTGAGGTAGTTGTTGTTGCTGCTGTGCGGAAGACGTTAGACGTTGCGACACTGAAGGTCTTGGCGTCGCGACGTAGAAAATTACCAAAATGCCATTTTCTTCCAATTTTCACTGTTTTGGCCCAAATCAACTCCAGAGTGTCCTGAAACTTTATTTATCTACAAAATAACACAAAACACATTAAAATATTCTCAAAACTCAAGAAACTATACAAAATATTAGATTAAATGAGTGGGAAATAGTGATAGATTTACCACTCATCACACTCCTTTAACAAGAACTTGAACAAGGAAAATGAAGGAAACTCTCAACTCTAGACTTATGTTTTTGGATTGTAAATGATGTAAAAGAATGCAGGAAAATAAAGCCAAGGGCCTCATTTTTATAGGCATGGAAGGGTGACTTTGAGGGTTTCCTTTGATTTATGGTATAACCCTCCTAAGTGTTATACCCTTTCTTAAAGCCTTTAAGGCCTAGTGGTGCATCCTCTTAATTTAGAGGATATGTCCCTTCACCTTTGTGCCTTTCCCATAAGACACTTCTAAGAGACATATCTCTCCTATATATATATATATATATATATATATATATATATATAAAGAGAATTTCTTACAGGGATTTCAAAAAAAAATAAAGGAGTAAAATAAGAGACTTACTTTGCTTAGATAGAGCTTGAAGAAGCCCAAAATTCCCCTTGAAACTTGCTTGAAATTGTGAGAGAGAGAGAGCAAAATTTATCTGTAAACTTTTCTAAAAATGTCATGAATGAGAGGGTGGGAGAAGATGGTTTACAGGGGCAGTTTAAATAATATGTGATAGGATTTTAATATTAAATAATAATTCACAATTGTCACATTTCAAAATATGAGACAAAAATCGTATTGAAAAGTAATAGTGAGAAAATATTAATTTTTACTAGATTCTATTCCATCTTTGGAAATATGTTCAACATGAAAGTTGTAGACTTTTGTCTTATCTTTTCGGCCATATAAGGATTACTGAAATCAGGCATCGGTAACCAAAGTTACGGCTAAAATATCGAAGGCTAATCAAAAGTAACTGAAAAATCAAATATGCGCCGTAATAGCAAAGATTTCCGATAAGTGTGGTTTATACCCACTTATTATGGCATTCTTAACTTATTATTTTGTTATATTTCGAGTCATTTAATGTACTTTTAGTTCTTTTATGTCTTATTTATAGGAAGCATTAAAACATCAATAATGGAGTAAATACGAGTGTTTTGGGAACTTTCAGAAGCATCGGACGCGCACGGGAGCATAGAACGCGAAACACATTATCAGTGAAGGAATTATCACTGGCGCCACGGCACCCAAGTTCAGGCGCCACAGCGCAAGCAAGCAGATACGAGCTCCAGCCAAAAGGCCGAAGGTTTGGCGCCGCAGCGCCAAGTCCTAATGCCATGACGCCCTCATGCAAATCACGCGTCATACTAAATCCCAAAGCTCTGGCGCCGCGACGCCAATTGACCAGGCGCCGCGGCACTGTGGGAGAGACATGCGTTCCAGAAACACAAAGTTAGGGTTTTTAAGATACCCAATGACTCCAAGGCTTTACTATAAATACATTAGTCCATCCAAGACTAAAGGGGGGGGCTAATACACAACACAAAACACAGAAACACATATTTTTATAGATCCAAGGAGGAGGATTGAAGAGACCAGATGAGACGAAGGCGGTGAAGTCCGAGAAGAAGAGATTCAATTCAGATTTTATCATCTTATTTCTTTCTTAGAACTCTAATGATTTCCATTAGATTCATGACCTTGTTCTTATTGTTTTTATCTATTGTCATGAACTAAACTCCTTAATTATGGAGAATGATGTAACTGATGCTTGAACCTTTATTTTAATTGTCAATTTTGTTATGAAGTTTTATTAATTTATTTATATTCTTTTGAGTTTAATGCTTTGTGTTTGCTGGACACAAATATGATGATACATGTTTGAAATCTATCACTCGAGAGAGGGGATTTTGAATGGATCTAGAGAATATGACCTATGATTTTATAGAGTTCGAGAGAATCTGTAGTTTCTTTGAATTCGTTAACATAGAATCACAAAGCGTAATGAGTTGTTAACTACTAGATTTTTATAGAGATATCAAAGTCTGTAGTTAATGATACTTTCACTCGGCACTCAAGAGAGGGAGTGGATAATTTCGGAGTCTTGACTTATAAACAATATAACTGAACAAGGATTAATTAACATGACAAATACATAGGCGAAAATTAGGTGAAATCATGATCTAGAATCTCTATCGTATTAGTTCCTCATATTTTATTATTTTATTATTTTATTTATTTAAATAAATCTTTGTTAATTATCGTCTAAATAAAGTTAGGATTATCAATTGTAGTACTTAGTGCGAGTTAACTCAATCCATGTGGGTTCGACACTCTAAACTCATTTATACTAAAACTTGACACCGTACATTTGCGGTACACTCTAAAATATCACAACAAGTTTTTGGTGCTGTTGCCAGAGATTGTTTGTTTAATTCACATTAATATTACTACCAAGTAATCTTAGCTTTAATTTAGATTTTTATCTTTTATTTTTAGTTTATTTTTGTTTTGTATTTATTTTATTTGGTTTATTGATTTTTTTTTCTTTTTCTTTTGGTGCTTCAGTGAATGTGAAAATCCACAAGTCTCGACTCGCTCCTGTTTGATCCTAAAATAGAAAGAACATCGAGGAGACTAAGAAAAGAAAGGAAAATTGAACAAGAAGCAATGGCAGCTGAAAACAGAGAAAACAACCCACGTCAGGTGGCAATCAGAGATCACTTCAAGCCAATCATCGATGATACCTATTATGGGATTGCCCATCAACCAATCAACGCCAATAATTTCGAGCTAAAACCTGCATTGATCAACATGGTACAAAGGAATCAGTTTGGGGTTCAGCTGTAGAAGATCCCAACTTGCATTTAAGGATGTTCCTGGGGATCGCAGATACTATAAAGATGAATGGCGTGAGTAAAGAGGCCATCAGGCTACGCTTATTCTCATTCTCTTTACGGGATAAAGCGTGGGATTGGCTTCAATCAATGCAAACGGGGAGTATCATGACATGGCAAGATATGGCCACAAAATTTCTTGAGAGGTTCTTTCCACCAGCTAAATCAGCTCAGCTGAGGACAGAAATTAGTATATTTAAACAGCTGGAGACTGAGACTCTATATGATGCATGAGAGTGCTTTAAGGATATACTACGAAGATGCCCACAACATGATTATGCAGACTGGGTCCAAATTCAGTTGTTCTATAATGGGCTGAATGGTTCGAATTAGACTGTGGTTGATGTAGCAGCTGAAGGAGCTCTATTCAAGAAATCAGCTGAGGACGCCTATAATCTCTTAGAAGAAATGGCCATTAACCATTTTCAAAGGCCAAGTGAACGTGCTACGACGACCAAAGTGGCTGGAATATTTGAAGTGGACCCTCTTGTGGCACTTACAGCTCAGATTTCCACCTTATCTACTCAAGTAGCAGCCCTGAAAAATCCACGAGTACCATATATTTAATGAGCGACAGCTACAATAGGATGTTATTGGAAGGAAACCCAATCTTTGAGCAAGTCCAATATGTGCCTAATCGCTATCATCCAAACTTGTCATATGCTAATACAGAGAATGCCTTGCAACCTTCATCGGGCTTTGACTATCAAAGAGCTTAGCAGAAGTCTTCCTTAGAAGATTTCATGAGCACGTTTGTTTATAATATGTCAGCGAGGTTTGAGAAGAATGAGTCAAGGCTAGACAATATTGAGACACACATGGAAAATATCAGGGCAACAATAAAGTCCTTAGAAACACAGATTGGGCAGATTACTTCCTCCATGACCAAGCAGCAGTAAATGGGTATTTGGATAAACTGCCACAGCCTCCAAGCTAACTGTTTCATGTCAAAGCAGCTTGTGGATACAAAAGAAGAAGCTACCATGACCACCATTTGGGTGGTTGCGTCTGGATGAAGACGTTTAACTTAGCGCTACCGGGGAGGCAACCCTTGCATTTATTTGTTTTTATTTTATTTTTAATTTTGATTGTTATTGTTTGCTATTGTTTATTATTCATTTTTCATGCTATTTATGCAAATAACACGAAACACACAAAGCCCGCGCAACCAAATTCTGACCAGCAGGAGTCTGATCAACTCCATGCATGGTAGTGTTGTTCCTCACTCTTGTTCTTTATTTTTATCTTACATTGAGGAAAATGCAAGTTTTAAGTTTGAGGGTGTGTGCATGTTGTTTACTTGTTATTTATATATATATAAATTTCTTGTTTTTAGTCTTTGATAGTAAAACATAAATCATATGATGAATTTTGTTTGTTTATGAGTGAAATTTTAGAAACGATAAGTGCCTAATTTACTTTTATCTGATGCCTTGAGTAGTCGATCTATGTTAGACTCGTAAGCACTTAATAACAGATTTTTAGCAGTACGAACTTAAGTAGTTAACAAAGTGACTAGTTGAAGAAATTGCATGTCGATGAATGACCATTTGCTTAGATATCTATCTTGATTTGCTAGTGTTATGATGTATGGTATAGATAGAAATAAAAGAAAAAAAAGTCTCTAAAGAAAGAAAATAAACCACCTATAACCGATAAGCGTGAAGCTACCCATGGGCGAGTATTAGGACCACCATGAGGAGAAATGCTACCTTAAAGGGTAGGTGAGTTGAAAAAAAAAAAAAAGAAAAGAAAAAGTTCAAAAAAAAAGTGCAAAAAGAGACAAGAAAAAGAAAAGAAAAATCATACCATGCTGAGCACAAAATAAAGCAATTACAGAGCATACTTGAGAAATCTAGGTTGGTTTGACCCATCGATCTCAATTTTTAAACAAAATCATTAAGTTGGCTTACTTAGGAATCAAGCTGTGAATGAACCTTTACACATACACACACAGTGAGTCTAGCTTAGATGAATTATTCAGGAACTTAGATTTGAGTCGCAATTGCGTATTTTGAAGGTTCTCTAATTTCATTTATAAGCTTTCTTTGAGGAAAATATTATGCATAACTATCAGGACTATTTTGTTTGCTATTATTATATTTTCGCATGATTGCAAGTGTGTGAATGACGTTTGTGGGTGTCGTCACTGTAAGCCCTCACGAGACTATAACTCATCCACTAGGGCAACCTAGGGGGTTTAAAGGCTTGTTGCATACGCTAAATGCAATCGTGACTCCTACAAAATTGGCTTAGTTAATTTAGTTATTTTTATTTGTTTATGTGAATTTAGTTTTTATTTTTTCTTTTGCTTGAGACTAGCAAAACCTTAAGTTTGAGGGCGTTTGATAAGTGTGGTTTATACTCACTTATTATGGCATTCTTAACTTATTATTTTGTTATGTTTCGAGTCATTTAATGTACTTTTAGTTTCTTTTATGTCTTATTTGTAGGAAGCATTAAAACATCAATAATGGAGTAAATACAAGTGTTTTGGGAACTTTCGGAAGCATCGGACGCGCACGGGAGCGTAGAACGCGAAACGCATTATCAGTGAAAGAATTATCACTGGCGCCGCGGTGCCCAAGTCCAGGCCACTGCGCCAGCAGGCAGATACAAGCTCCAACCAAAAGGCCAAAGGTTTGGCGCCGCGGCACCCAAGTCTTGGCACCGCGGCGCCCTCATGCAAACTATGCATCATACTAAATCCCGAAGGTCTGGCACCGCGGTACCAATTGCCCAGGCGCCGCGACGCTGCGTGAGAGACACGCATTCCAGAAACACAAAGTTAGGGTTTTTAAGATACCCAATGACTCCGAGGCTTTACTATAAATACATTAGTCCATCCAAGACTAAGTGGGAGGCTAATACACAGCACAAAACACAGAAACACATATTTTTAGAGATCCAATGAGGAGGATTGAAGAGCAAAAAGAGGAGATTAAGGCGGTGACGTCCAAAGAAAAAGAGATTCAATTCAGGTTTTATCATCTTATTTCTTTCTTAGGACTCTAATGATTTCCATTAGATTCATGACCTTGTTCTTATTGTTTTTATCTATTATCATGAACGAAACTCCTTAATTGTGGAGAATGATGTAACTGATGCTTGAACCTTTATTTTAATTGTCAATTTTGTTATGAAGTTTTATTAATTTATTTATATTCTTTTGAGTTTAACGCTTTGTGTTTGCCGGCCATAAATATGATGATACATGTTTGAAATCTATCACTCGAGAGAGGGAATTTTGAATGGATCTAGAGAATAAGACCTAGGATTTTATAGAGTTCGAGAGAATCTGTAGTTTCTTTGAAGTCGTTAACATATAATCACAAAGCGTAATGAGTTGTTAACTACTAGATTTTTATAGAGATATCGAAGTGTGTAGTTGATGATATTTTCACTCGGCACTCGAGAGAGGGAGTGGATATTTTCAGAGTCTTGACTTATAAACAATATAACTGAACAAATATTAATTGACATGACAAATACATAGGCGATAGTTAGGTGAAATCAGGATCTAGAATCTCTATTGTATCAGTTCCTCTTATTTTATTCTTTTTATATTTTATTTATTTAAATAAATCTTTGTTAATTATCGTCTAAATAAAGTTAGGATTATCAATTGTAGTACTTAGTGGGAGTTAACGCAATCCCTGTGGGTTCGACACTCTAAACTCATTTATACTAAAACTTGACACCGTACATTTGTGGTACGCTATAAAATATCACAATAATTTCGCCGGACTCCGAAAAATATTTTTCGTAATCAGAAACACATTCATGCATGATTTTATGTTAAATAATACATCATGAACATAAAAAATGCTTGTTGGTATCATGTCGTAGTAACCGTGGTGTTACATTATACTATTCATGAATCGGTTGTAACATGCAAATCTTAAACTAAACTAATATGGCCTAACTTGCTTATCTAATCATGACTAATCATGAACTAAACCTAACAGTCCTATTATTATGCATACATGTCACATACATACATACTTACTAAAAACATACATTTCTGAAACTAAATTACACATGAACTAACTGCTGCACATTAAATATAACATGAATTATATATTCATAAACTATGACCACATGGCTTAATTGAATATCCTAACACGTAGGGGTGGGCAAAAAAACCGACCGAATCGAACCAAACCGTAAACCGAATCAAACCGGACCGAATTTACAGTTTTTTTTCCAACGGTTCGGTTTGCGGTTCGGATTGGACCACCCCAAACGGTTTACGGTTCGGTTCGGGAGCTAATCCGAACCGCACCTGTTAAACCGAACCGAACCGTTATAATTAAAAAATTATATATTTTTATAAAAAAATTTGTATTTTTCTTTTAATTTTATTATATGTATTCTTTTTATTAATATGTTAATACTTTTATTCTTAAATTTTTTGTTAATATATTTATTTGTTAATATTTTTTTCTTCAATTTATTTGTTAATACTTTTATTTTTAAATTTTTTGTTTTATAGTAACATCATTATTCTTAAAAGTAAGGTGTTGTATTTGTCTCTTAATTAGAATGATTGTACTATGGTAGCATCATTATTCAATGTAATTTTTAAAAAATACAAGAATTAATTGTGCCGCATTTTAAAATCATTTATGGAGTGCATGTGTTCCCTGAAGTCACATCTTACATCCTATCACTTCATACTATTTGTTGGATAGACTAGTTTTTTTTTTTTTTTTTCACTTAAGTGAATGAAAATTTGTTTTAAATATAATAATCCGTAAACCGAACCGAACCAATCCGTAAACCGCTGGTTTAAAAATTTTTCAATCCGAACCAAACCGTTATTTAATGGTTTGGTTTGAGAGGTAAAAAATCCGAACCGTAAAATATGGTTTGGTTCGGTTTTTAGCAAAAACCGAACCAAACCGAACCGCGCCCACCCCTACTAACACGTGTAGACCATGACAACTACCTTAATGAGTACAACAGCTGGTTTCAATCGTCCTTCAAGATCGTCCTTCGCATGCTTACCTTAAATGTCTACAAAACTGAAACTGAAAAGAATAAGTAGAAAGAACGACTTAGTGAGTGAACTTAAGAACATAAAGTATCACATTGCCATATAATTAAATAAATAGGTGAGCTACGACAAACCTGAATCATGAAGCATAACAAAAATCATCTACTATATGCATAACTGTACTGTGATATGAGAACCTATAATATGGTTGTGTTAGGGATATGCCCTATACCCAACTTGTGGATGGGCTATATGTACATGTATTCGCAATATTTTCATTAATTAATAAAATGGCAATCTTTATTATACGTGTCTTACATAAATAATATGAATCATCAAACACTGTAATAAAGCCCTTGGAGTAATAAGATGATGGCTTCCACGCCTTATGAGAATCATTACTCTCAAACGTTTCTAGTCATAGTTTTTTGAATAATCTGGGCGTTCACAAAGCGGAGAGACTAGCATGATGATATGATCTGCCCTTAAGTGGGGTTTCCGATCTCATAGGCTACTAGCGGAGATCCATCCGCTTGTTGTATCACATGGATGCATGAGTTGCTTGTGTCCATCGAACTGACCACCGAAAGTTTTCACATGGAGTGTTTATCCCATGTGTCTGTGAGAAATTTCATGTATCGATTGTATGACTAGTCCTTAGACTTGAGGTCTTTACAATCTTATGTGTGGATCAAATGACTTTGATATTCTCCTTCCCCGGTTCAAAAGATCCGGTCATAAGGGTATGATTGGGTCATTTGTTGAAACACATGAAGTTTGTAAGGATACAACAGAGAATCGCCACTCTCTCGGATAATATTTTCTTATAAGAGTAGTATTCCAGTTCGCGGGTTGATATGTGTGATCAGTTCTTGAGACTGTGGCCGCATCGGAAGAATCATGTGAGATTCTTGGGTTAGCACGATTCATGACACTATCAACATCATACATTTGACTATATGGGTAGGCACTTTCCATACCCTAGGTCAAACGGTGGGGATACAGTGTGACGAGGGACCGTATCATATGTAAATCGCATACATAATGGGTATATATCTTTCCTTCTCATTTGGGGGCCTTGGCATGTTGCTAGATGTCAACCTTGGTCATTGAAATCGAACGACCATCTGATCGGATGATAACTTATGTTCGATTAAATTATCATGATTCATTTCATGTCCAACTTGAGGGGAACCCAAAAGGTCACACACAACAAAGTCGAAATCAATGGTTAACAGTGCACAGTACAAATTTAACAGCATATATGATTGCTGTAGGAATTGTTCATAAATGGTTCAATGTGTTTAATTATTGAACAGATCATTTATGAGGTTCTAAAGTGGCTTAGGGATTGGTGAATGACGATAGAGGCACTTTGGGAATTGGAAAAATGAATAAGAAAATAAATAAATCTGCGTTTATTTTATTTTATTTTATTTTTTTATTATTTGTTTTGAATTCCAATTCGGCCCAAACTCTTATTAGGGTTTTATAATCTCATTAAACCACTATATTAAGATCCAATGGCTAAGATTGAATTATCATTTATCCCACATCGGATTCTTAATTAATTTTGTTGTCTTTGAAGCACCTATATAAACCCAAAGAATTCCTTACAAATTTTTACACCAAAAACCTTTCACATCTTGGGTTTATATAAGTGAGCAACTCTAAAGTTTAAGAGTAAGCCACTGATTTTGAGGATCCTTAAGTCTAATTGACTAGAGGAATCTCAAGTTAAAAGTTTTGAGGTATTTGCCTAGGCTAGCACCAAGGGCAAAATACCCATGCACTCAAGGCGTAGTCTTACCGTTGAGTTTTGGCTTTGGTGTGTGCACCTTTGGAGGCCACACACTTGGGTAGCTCTTTGGAACGTGGAAGAGCTTGCTGAGTTCGAGAAAAACTTGTAGATTGGAGGGAAGACTGGAGGAGTCTTCGGTTCAAGTAAGTCTTCTTCCTTATTTATTTTTAATGAGAGTTCTTATGATAATTAGCATGTTTAAGTTTATGTTCCTTGCATGTTTTATGAGTTTTTATGCTTAGAATATATAGTAACATGCCTAGGCTTGTAGAATAATCAAAACAAATGGGTCTTGGGAAAAAGGATAGCAGCATCATAATTTTTAATTTTATGTTGTGCACTCGCGACCGCTTCCCAATAGTGGTATCAGCGCGCCGTTTTTGTTTTGATTAGT
This sequence comes from Zanthoxylum bungeanum, assembly GCA_019454045.1. Taxonomy (NCBI): domain Eukaryota; kingdom Viridiplantae; phylum Streptophyta; class Magnoliopsida; order Sapindales; family Rutaceae; genus Zanthoxylum; species Zanthoxylum bungeanum. The sequence continues at coordinate 249,918 of SKCR01018435.1, read as the reverse complement.
TCTCTCTCATTTGAACTCTAAATTGGGTGTGTAAAAGCTCGTTGGAAAGCTAACACCCTGAACTTACTTTTAGGCACAAGTTGTGCATGATTTGGTTAAGATTTGAATTGTGAAATTGCATTTAAAGTTCACACATCTGTAAAAAAATGTGAATAGTATATTTATTTGAATAAAATAAAATGCAATATCATATTTAAATATTAATCAAAGTTATTTAATGCCTAAAATAATTCCAACATATTAAAACTCATATGATTGATGATTCTATGTATGATTAGAATTGGCATGATTATTTTAGGGTGCAAGCATCTAGAGACTTTCTAAGGAAATAGATAGTGTATTGCTTATCCCTTAGCTAAGTAATTATTCCATGATGAACTTAGAGATTTATTACCTTTAAGGCTAATAAATATAAATCACTTGTTTATAATAAAAGACATTATAAAAGATACAAGTGGGGTGGGACCAAAGCGTAAATAAAACTTTCCCAACTAAAGTTAATTTAACTAAAGGTATTACTAGAGTTAGATAATGATTTGGTGTCTTCCTTCACTCACTACCTTTTTATAACCAAAAGGAAAAGCTGTGAAGAAATCTAAATAATCATTTACTCAAGGCTTACCTTAAAGCATATTTAAAGTGTTGGACTAATTTGGAGGATCTATTGTTTATTCCTGTCACCAAGGTAATAAGAGCCTAAGAGGTAAGGGTATTTAAGAGAGTTCGCTCCACCCTCCCTCTGGGGAATTTTCAATTGAGGAATCCATTTGACAGTTATTCACTTAAACTTGTTAAAATCCTCAATAATAATTTAAGTCTAAAATTTACCTCACATTGTAAAGTATAGACCCAAAGGGCTTAAACCGTATTGGCAAGACTAGGCTTTACCAGACTGACCAATACCAATTTGTCCCTAAATCATACTATTGACAATGGTTTGACTTTTCTGAGTCATAAGACGCAACGACCCTTAGGCATGGTCTTATAACTTAGTGGCAAAGATTGGGTGTCCACATGGACTAGCATAAGCTATGGCATGTTTGATTGCCCAAACCCAATGATCAAAGAATTGTGATTTATATCATAACACTACAACAAAAATGACTTTTAGCGGTGAAAATTTTCGCCACTAAAAGCTATTTTTTCGCCACTAAAACTATTAGTGGCGAAATTAATTTCACCATTAAAAAAAAAGACCTTCAGTGGCGGAAAAAATAGACTTTTAGTGGCGAAAGTTTCGCCACTAAAAGTGCAATCTGATCAAATAAATAATTTTCAAATTTTTAATACACCATATATTATAAAATGATCCAAAACATAAATTTTAATACATTAATTTAATGATCATATACATTAACATATGTAAATAAAATATTTATATTTACAAGAATGATCAATTAGTTACAATTCAAAAATCAAAGTTATTGATTTCATCTTATATCTAAATTTACATTATATATCCAAACTACAAAAAAGACTTTGAACATATGGTGAAAGTCAACGAAACTATTCATTGAATGAACTAGCTTCTCATTTGTAATATCTATAGGGGACTGAAGGAAGTCGCTCTTATTGTGCACAGTGACTGTTGGTTGCAGTTTACCAGTTGGTTGAGCACTTGAAATCTCAAGACTTGATAATACCTAATATAAGAGAGAAAATGACGCAAATAAAGTCAATTATACAAAATATGAGCCAAGACCATGCAAGTGAAATAATAGGCAGCATTCATGATATCCAAGTGGACCACAACTCCATAAAGTCTGTATATAGGCAGCTTATCACTTGTCCCAGTCATATATGGTGCCAAGTCCAGTATTTTTAGGAACTTAATGGATTTATTAAGCTTTCCAAATTTACCCAACTGCATGATGAAGAAAATTAATGAGAACTGTTAACAGCACAATGTAAACTATCACGCTCGATTGAAAAAGTACCTGAAATCTCTTTATCGCAATCGTAAGGATATTGGGAGCCTCAATTATTGTCAATTTCTTCTTTGCTTTCTCATAAGATTTGCATCTGATTCAAGATAATGATAACAAAACAAGTAAATTGGCTTTAAACTCTAAATAAAATAGAAAATTTAATTCAAGAATCACTTATGTGCAAACAGAAATAATAGCAACCTTCCAAAAACCCTAAGAGAAATAGGAAACTCGGGGGTCTGGGCAAGTGCCTCAAACCAAACTTCTAGCAGACAATTCTCAGTAATTCACTTATTCAAATAACATCTTTTATATAGACTCAAAACCATGAGAGAATATTAAATCCTAGCTCTAGATGAAGAAAATCACAAACATGACATTCAATCTTAACCAAAATACAGCTTGTAAATCAAAGTTTTGCTTTAAAAATGATGTTAGTGTTCCTAGAACATGCCAAGGATCTAATAAGCATGAAAACATGTTCATAAATTCAAAATAAATTGCGGAATTACTTACATTGAATGGATTTGAGCTTTTAAAATTTTGAGAAGAAGATCTCAAAGATGCTTCCTTTGTTGATTCCAAGCTTTGAGTTGTGAGAAGTGATCTCCAAGATCCAACCTTCAATGTTGATTCCAAGCTTTGAGTTGTTTCCCTATCACCTTTGTTGATTCCTTGAAGTGCTAGCTAACTTGATTTTGCCACAAAATCAAAGAGAGGAGGGAGACCATATTCACGCCCATTTTGGAGGATATTAGGGTTTCCATTTTGTTCCAAGTGTGTTTTGTGTGAAACATACACAAAATGAGAGAGAGAGAAGAGTTTTGGTAAAAGCCAATTTACCCTTTTCACCTAAACAAGGTGGTTGGGTAAATGGTTTTGCCAAAACCATTCCAAGGTGGTTGGAAAGTGGATGGTATGGCATAAATGCCAACCACTCTCCCAACTACCACATTTAAAGTGGGCCCCACATTTGAATTCAAAATTCAAATGTCTCTACGAACATTTGACGCGGCTCGGATCCGTTTAATCCGATTAAACGAATTCTCGTCGCTAAATAATTAAATCTAATTTAATTAAATAACGATGCCTCGCAAATATATTACGAACGTCATTTACGAATTAATTCTAAATTAATTCATTCATTCGTATTAAAGTCTGACTTTAATTTCGTAACGAAACCCAATTCATATTAATATATCCAATATATTAATTTTAGCCCATACGAATAAATTAAATAGAAAAATCAAATTTAACTATTAAATTTATTCTACCGATTAATTCCAAATTAATCGCATTATCTCTCTTCCGAACACATTTAATCCCAGATTAAATAATACCTCAATTAATCCTAGATTAATTTTCGCTCTCTTAATTAATCACAGATTAATTATCTCTCTTAATTAATCTCAGATTAATTCTAATTCGAATCAACTGTCATCGGTGAATCTTTGGGAAGCGACCCAAGAGATCCCTGGATATGTTGGCAGTAAATACGGTCATCGGATTATCCGAATACGTGCGTACCTCATACCACGTGCTTACCGATTTACAAGACATGGTTGGCTTCTAGCAAAGCACCGTGCCTACCCAATTCTCCAGAAATATTCTTACTGGAATATATAATCTATGTCAGGCGTAGTATACGTAGTATTACGTATTACTATCCAGTATCGGATGTCACGTGCTAGGCCTGGGGCTGGAATGTGTCTGCCCCATACGAAGCACATGTCGGATGTCTGGTAACTAGTCTCTATAATCGGATGAACATGACCTAGTCATATCATCTCGATGACTGCAGTACTAAAGAGCACTAGTTCCATATCCTACGTGACATCATCTCCACTATGACTGGAATGATACTTCCGTCTTGACATCACACCCAATACACTACGATTCTCAATATACCCAGCAGAGGCGTACACAGAACCGGTTAAAGCCCTGGACGACCAAAACCAAAGCATATTGATTGTCGCAAGTATTAGCGGTGCAAGTCTCAGGTTAAGACCAAATACACCTACCCTGATTTCGGACTTCCATAGACACATAATCATACTACCAATGGAATTCCGAGGGGTCTATCCAGAGCGAAGCTGTTTTCCGTACCATCGGTAAAACACAACCTCCTATTACACTTGCATAAGTATCCAATACCCAAATATATGAGAACTATGTCGTTATGCCCTCACAAAGCGCACAAGTGTAATACTAGTCTATTCCGCATTATCGATGTCCAATCTCGATAATACTACGACTAGGGATATTTAATGATTAAACCTTCGTGGATTGATACTGTCTCATATCATCTCAATCCAGGAACTAATCATATGGACCTTCTATATTTATACATCTATGGTGATCTAATCACAAATGATAAAAGAGTAATTTCCTTTGTCACATAGTTAATTTGTACAACAACACCATGATCTGTAAAAATAGTGACGCTATGGGTCATAATTGTCCAACAATCTCCCACTTGGCCTATAGCCAGTCACTTGAATGTCATACACCCGAACTATGTACGGTTCGCTCAAACTGCTGAGGAAAGGCTTTCGTCAGCGGATTTGCATGATTATCATCTGATGCGATTTATACGATCATCACATCGCCACGATGTATGATCCGAACAAATCAGATGAATAGTCGAAGTATATATCTGGATCGTTGATGAGACCATTAATTCTTTAGTCTGTGCTGACGCCTAGCTCAGCTTCTAACAAAACTATATCTAATCTTATTAGATTTATTATCGACCCAAATGGCTTCTATTGCTGTCTCAGCCGCAACAATAACCCGCATTTATTGTTTATTTGGCAACAGTATCTTGCTTGGAAGATTTCTAGCTCATTGTTCCGTTATTCAAACTGTATAGTACCGTTATTGTTATCGGTTAGGAAACTTGCAGTAGTGATCCCGGTCACTTCAAGTTCTCATTCTCCATAGTTTAAGACATCATCCTTAGTTCTCTAAGATACTAACGGATGTTCTTAATATCAATCCAATGACTATCACTTGGATTGACCTGTTTGTGACTCCATATGCTCAAAGCGTATGAGACACCAGGTCACGTATATTTTTCGATGTACGAGTTCTCAGAGAGTGTTAACAACTCTTAGATCCAACTCAGTAGATCTTTATTCCTAGAATAAAGGTTGTTACTCCCAAGAATTCTACGGAGAATTTTAATGAAAGCCAAGCTTTCACCGATTGTAATATGGGAATATCATTTCCAAGAAATGACATATCATCATTATTTAGGACATCATTGTCAGTGCGCTCCCACTAACCTCCTTATATACACAAGAATCATTTCTCGTTTTGAATTAAATCATAAACCATTATGATTACATCAAAACGATAATTCCAAGAACCTAATGCTTGCTTCAATCCAAACATGAATCGAATAACCTGCAAATCTTGTTTGCTAGTTTTGGTACGACAAAACCGTCAGGATGTTATAAACATCCTCCAAAAAGGTTTTCATTTAAGGAAAGTGATTTTGACGTTCAGCTGCCATATTTCATGAATGAAACATGCAGCATCAGCAAGCATTATCCAAATGGATTTATCCATGGCAACATGTAAAAGGTTTCGTTGTAATCGACACAATGTTGATAACGATACCTTTTCGCTACAAGCCTAGCTTAATACGTTGGTATGCTGCCATCCACGTATGTCTTCCTTGAAGACTTATATAGTACCAATAGGCACAATGTCTTGCGGTACAACAACTAGTCTCTAAACATAGTTGGTATACATGGAATCCATTTCGGACTTCATGGCACTTTGCCATAATGGGGAGTCGATACCTTGTATCACTTCCTCATATGTAGTCAGTTCGTCTTCCTCAATAAGATTGACATCTTTATGAGGTGAGATCAGAAACTCATACCTCCCAGGTTGTTTTCTGACTCTCTCCGACTAACGCGGTTCTTGTGTATTTGAAGATTGTGGTACAGTTTCATCATTGATGAACTGTTTGTGTTCCATTAAGGACTAGGTGCCTTGAACAGTATTACTCCGATTTTCATCGAGTTTTACTATCCTCCCACTTACCACTGCATATAGGTATTCCTCTTAGGAAAAACGCATGGCGAGCAACAATTACATTGTTCTCATGTGAGATGTATAAGTACTATACTTTGTTTTCCCTAAGATAACATACAATTTAGGCACTTATCCGATTTGGGTTCTAGTTTGGTATCATCCAAACGTATGCCCAACATTCCCAAATCTTTAGGAGTGAGAAAACCCAGTTTCTTTCATGTTCATATCTAATATGAAATTCTGTCTAACAGATTTTCATGGAACCTTATTCAAAATAAGTATTGCACTGTTAATGCTTATCCCTTTGAAGGAAAATGGTAGCTCAGAGCGACTCATGATTAACCTTATCCTGTCTAACAAAATTCGGTTTCTCCGTTTGGACACACCGTCAAATTGACGTGTTCCAGGAGGAGTCCTCATTGAAAGAATATTATACTCTTTCAAGTACTTGAGAAACTTATTGCTTAAGTATTTTCCATCTCGGTCTTACTGTGATGGTTTTAATACTTTAGCCGATCTGTTTGTCTATTTCGTGTCGAAACTCTAAAAGTTTCCGATTTGTATTTCATAAGAGACACAACCATAACGCGATGCCACATCCGTAAAGGTCACAAAACATTCATTTCCACATTTAGCTTGGCTAGACATGGCCCCACTTTCGTCACTATGAACGAGGGCTAACAGATTGATGGCACTTACACTTTTACCAAGTAAAAGGTATTTTAGGTATTTTACCTAATAAACTAGATTCGTAGACATCATTTAAATGGAATCAAATCCGTCCTAGTATCCACTCTTCAAAAGTGTGGATATACGAGTCTTGTTTAATGTGTCCCAGATAACACTGCCACAAATAAGTCTTATCTGATCAAATCAGTTTGAGCTATTTGTTCGTCATATATATGTTTGAGATTTATTTATATTCAAAATATAAATACTGTTACTCACATCTAATGTGTTTATCTCAATATCATCTTTATAAAATAAAACACTTTAGTGTTCTAGAATATAAAGGTATACCCGCAACGGGTTAAACCCTGATATGGAGATGATGTTTCTAGTCAAACTAGTTACATTATAATAGTTTCCTAATTTAAGTACACACCTGAAGGGTAGTTCCTAAACTTTGGTATCTACGGTAAAACAATGACTTTCGTCCCGTTTCCGATTCGCAGATTAATCTCAATTGAAGTCAGTATCCTGCTCATAGCAGATTCTGCACATCAATGCATATTTATGTATCACACTTAGTATTTTAAAATCCAATTTTAATACTAGTAGTGAACATATTTATGACAAACATATTTGAAGTCAAAGCCTTGCTCGTCTTCAATTCCTTCATGTCTGCTTTGTCCATACGGCAGTCACGCTTCAGTGATCCCATTTGCAACAGTTTAAGCAGACATCTTGGGATATGTCTTTTATTTTCCTAGAAGACAGTAATGATTTTGCCTTTGCCCTTTTCTATATCCCAGAAGCCTTTGGCCAAGCCTTGCGTTTCTAAAATATCGAAGTAAGGTGCGCCTTGCACTACTTGCCTTATTGCAAACTTTGGCTTTATCTCATTGAGAATAGCCATTAACTCTCCAAGAGTTATTAATTGAAATTTAATACTTCTAAGATCTAAGAATAGATCTATGATGATCCTTCAATTTCTTCATCATACTTTAAGGATCTAATCCTTAGTTCTGAATAGGAAATTAAGGAGTCATTTTGACAAGTATAATGGATCAAGCACTAATGTTATCATCACATGAATCTTCCAAAGATCATGCTCTACTATTTGCTTAACTCTGGGCTTAGGCCTAATATGTTATTTTATCAAATAAAGTAACTTCTTAGTTTTCAGGACTATCCTGAAATTTATTCCCAATTTGAAAATTAAAGTCGTTTAAACACATTTTCACTAGGATTATGTTTTAAACACTAATCTTTCAATTTATCTTGATTCTAATAGTCCATCTATTTAATCAATGATTTCATGTACTATTTAATATAATGATTACTATAGTCCAACTATATAATCAAGTATACTTTTATTGGTTAAAATCAAATATATATTGATTACTATAATCCAATTATATAATCAACTATAAATTATCGGTAAAATTCAAATATATTGATTACTATAATCCAATTATATAATCAACTATAAATGAAGTAGTTTGAATACAGTCCAACTGTTTATTAAAACAACAATTAAATATTAGTCCAACTAATAAATAATATATATTTGACGAATGATATTTGATTGAGCGCGTATGGCAAGTAATTAACGAATATTGCAAATTTAATTCTCACCTCCCACTATTTTTCGGCGAGCCTCTAACCCTCTGTTGAGTACTCGGGAAACCTAGTTTCCTAGTGGGCTAGGATCCCGTTAAATAACACACAATCTTGACTTTGGCCAACAAATTGTATGATACTTAACTAGGTAGATCTCTAAGATCAATTAGATCTCATCCAATTCCTAGATCCAGTAGGTGGACATCCAAGTCCGAAACATATATCTTATATATGCCAATATATCGAATATATTACCTAACAGTTTTCCTCTGAATCAACTAAGCCTTGGATTTGGCACAACAAACTTAATGATCCTAATTAAGCGGAACCAATTGACATGGAAAGCTTCGTAATCAATGTCGATGGACAAGAAGTGATCTTGACTTTGGCCAACAAATCACAACTTGGACAAGACACCGATATGGAACAAAGCCTTCATGATTCAAACACATCCGCAAGTGACAAAGGTCTTGACTTTGGCCAACAAACCAATGCCAACTTTGGATCTTGAGTAAGAATCACTCAACGGAAGGAAAAACGCTTAATATATTTTGAGGGTTTTTCGCGTAAATTGGCAACCAATTTATTATCTTTGATTATGTCTCATCATACACCCTTAAGCATGCATTCTAAAAGCATAATAAGGTGCGATAAATAAATTAATAATGATATGCGGATGGATATGTCACAAATTATTCCTAGAACAAATCACTCGCTTTCCTCTCCCCGGCTAGAACTATTCTAACTTCTACCCAATTACTTAATACAATAAAGAAACCTCATTTACATTGAGGGGAATTGGTGAGAAGAGAAATACAAAGAATAAAGAGATAAAAGGCTGGACACGCAGGTCCAATTTAAATAAATTCTAAATTTATTACAATTTCCAAAATTGCCCTCGCCCTTCTAATATCCATCCGATATACATTATTCATACAACACATTCATGTATTCATACAAATCATGTTATTCAATCAATCTAATCCAATTAATTAATCTTTGAATTAATGATCATCCAATGTTCAAATAACGATTTGATTTGCACGAGTCCAACTCGTTTAAGAATAAATACTTAAAGTACGTATTCTTGAATTATATCGAACTACAACTTTAAATCCAATTTATTTGTATTCAATACTAATTCCAAATTAAATATTTACACCTACTTATAAGCCTTAAAGACTTGGATTCCGAATCCAATCTTAATGGGTCTCAAAGGCCCAATAACATCCAATGTCATTTCAATTAAAGTCCAATGGGCTTTTAATTGATTCTTAGGGCATGGGCTTTTAATTGATTCTTAGGGCATGGGCTTTGGCCATAATGAATCAAACCCAAAATGCCAAGGCCCAATAGGAATCACCTTATTGCCAACAAATCAATTTAGGCCCATTAGGCCCAATTAAATTCTTTAATGGGTCAAGTGATATATTTGGACTTTATGAAATTGGTTTTGGGCCCAATTGGATCCAATCCAAAAGTCCAAAACCAAACTTAGTCAAACCAAGCCCATTAAGCCCAAATACACACTTTTAGCCCAATTCATAATTAAAGGCTTATTAACATAATTATAATATTCCAAATATCACAATTACTTTAATTAAAGTGTATTAGCCATGATTAATTAATTAAACTCAATATTTCCAAAATACCAATTAACTTAATTAATCATGCTTAATCCATCAATTTATGCTTAACACAAATTGAAGCCAAAATTCATCATTTCATGCTCAACACAAAATTGAATCCAAAACACATCATTTCATGCTCAACATGCTCTTTGATTTTAACATAAACTTTATTGACTTTGATTCCAATCCAATCAAACCAACAATCAACATTTAAACATGCATTTAAACACATCATTTCATGTTACAAAAAATCAAAAAACTGTAGTGGACTGCACTGTAATTTCGGCCACACTAAGGGGAATTTAAAATTTTGATCCAATAAATTTTTCTCAAATCTAATCATGCACAACTCTAAGTTAACATAATCTAAGCATGCTCAAAGCATCAATTTGAAGAAATCATGCTCAAAACACAAAAGCCCCAAATTTTAGAATCAAGAACCCTAAAATTTTCATGCTTAAAATTGGCTCTTAATACCATTGTTAGAGTTCCTAGAACATGCCAATGATCTAATAAGCATGAAAACATATTCATAAATTCAAAATAAGTTGCGGAATTACTTACATTGAATGGATTTGAGCTTTTAAAATTTTGAGAAGAATATCTCAAAGATGCTTCCTTTGTTGATTCCAAGCTTTGAGTTGTGAGAAGTGATCTCCAAGATCCAACCTTCAATGTTGATTCCAAGCTTTGAGTTGTGAGAAGTGATCTCCAAGATCCAACCTTCAATGTTGATTCCAAGCTTTGAGTTGTTTCCCTATCACCTTTGTTGATTCCTTGAAGTGCTAGCTAACTTGATTTTGCCACAAAATCAAAGAGAAGGGAGACCATATTCACGCCCATTTTGGAGGATATTAGGGTTTCCATTTTGTTCCAAGTGTGTTTTGTGTGAAGCATACACAAAATGAGAGAGAGAGAAGAGTTTTGGTAAAAGCCAATTTACCCTTTTCACCTAAACAAGGTGGTTGGGTAAATGGTTTTGCCAAAACCATTCCAAGGTGGTTGGAAAGTGGATGGTATGGCATAAATGCCAACCACTCTCCTAACTACCACATTTAAAGTGGGCCCCACATTTGAATTCAAAATTCAAATGTCTCTACGAACATTTGACGCGGCTCGGATCCGTTTAATCCGATTAAACGAATTCTCGTCGCTAAATAATTAAATCTAATTTAATTAAATAACGATGCCTCGCAAATATATTACGAACGTCGTTTACGAATTAATTCTAAATTAATTCATTCATTCGTATTAAAGTCCAACTTTAATTTCGTAACGAAACCCAATTCATATTAATATATCTGATATATTAATTTTAGCTCATACGAATAAATTAAATAGAAAAATCAAATTTAACTATTAAATTTATTCTATCGATTAATTCCAAATTAATCGCGTTCTCTCTCTTTCGAACACATTTAATCCCAGAGTAAATAATACCTCAATTAATCATAGATTAATTTTCTCTCTCTTAATTAATCCCAGATTAATTCTCTCTTAATTAATCCCAGATTAATTCTAATTCGAATCAACTGTCATCGGTGAATCTTTGGGAAGTGACCCAAGAGATCCATGGATATGTTGGCAGTAAATACGGTCATCGGATTATCCGAATACGTGCGTACCTCGTACCACGTGCTTACCGATTTACAAGACATGGTTGGCTTCTAGCAAAGCACCGTGCCTACCCAATTCTCCAGAATTTACTTTATTTAATTTCCAGCATTTACTTTATTTAATTTCCAGCATTTAATTTATGTTTTTTATTTTATTTAAGCTTTTATTAGTCTTAGATATGTTTCGTAACTAAGTCTGTTATCTGGGGTTGTGATGAATTCCAATATCACCATTTTATAAGAGGTTATTTTATAGTTTAGGTAATATAAAGGTTTATTTATTAAGTCTTAAGCTTAATGTTTCTTGTTAATTGGCCATTAATAAGATTGATCTGGTAAATTTAAAATAAACTTGATAAAGGAATTTTAGGTTTCAGCCTTAGACTTAATAGCCCACGATCTTCCTTGAGGATAGATAACCCTTTAATAGATTTTCTTATAGGATAGACATATACCTGTCGGGCGGAGGTAGCCACAATTGGAACTTAATCTTAATGAATTCAGGTAATTTGGTTGACATAGACATTTGATTAATTGGGTTACACCGGGTATTTGCATCTGACCATCGACAGAGGCTTTTGCATAATTTCGTGTTCCAGGTTAGTAAATCAATATATTACACAAACATGAGATAACTACTTCATCTTTAAAAGATTCTGGAAGGATTCACAACCCTAGATAGTTTTATAATATTGAATTTTCCTTTAATTCACTTTCGCAATATTTTATTTACTTGTTTTAAGTTTAAAGTCACCATCCAATAAAACAACCAATCTATTGGATACTTGTAAAAATTTGGCTTCATAAATTAAGAGCTTAGGTATTAAGTCCTCGTGGGATCGTTACTTTTTATACTACTTGAACGATATGTGCACTTACGTTATACACGTGTAATTACGTTGGTCAACTCCGGTCAGTCACGGCATGTCCAGAACAGTAACTCATCATAGGCCTTTTTTTAGCTTAACTGAGTCACAACCAAATTTTAGTTATTTGGATGTACTGATTTCATACGACATCTGATATTTTTTATCCTTATAATGTTTAAAATATTAGATCAAGACCTACAACTTTCGTGTTGATCAATTTCCTAAATTCGAAACAGAACCTAGTCCAAAATGCATATCTTGAAGAGTGAACAATAAATCTTGTGTAATGGGGCTCGGTTTGATTTTGTTTCTTGTCCATAAAATTGGGAAACATTAAGGGTGTTTTAAGACTATTGTGGGCTCTTTTGAATGAAAAATCAGAACTAAAATAATATTGGAATACACACAAATCAGGGACTGTTTCAGTGATGTGATGGGCACATATTAGGGTCCAAAACAGTTTAGATTTAAGTCGTTGTTCGGGGGCTATTTGGGTACTGTTCTGGGGTTGAAATCTTGCTAAAAACATAAGCAAAATTTCAGTGAAGGAGCTGGTCACATTCGGCTAAGCAAAGGGAAGGGTAGATAAAATTTTCAATGCCGATCTCGAGTGCCTAATGTGGTTTTGTTGCATTAGGAAAGTGATTCATGCACCATCCCCAACTAGTATCAATGATCTAATGCGACAGATTAGAAGATTAGCAGCCTTGAATAAGTTCATCTTTAAGTCAACAGACAAGACCTTTCTATTCTTAAAAACATTGAGGAAATCTAAAAAGGTCAACTGGACTGAAGCATGCGAAGAGGTACTCGAAAATCTCAAAATACAATTAACGACTCCACCGTTTCTCTCAAAACTAATAGATGGGGAAAAACTCTTCATCTACCTTGGGGTCTCCGAAAATATTGTTAGTGGAGTGGTGGTCCGAGAAGAATAAGGAAAGAAAGTTCCAGTCTACTACGTAAGAAAAATACTATTGAATGTCTAGACCAGATACTATCTGATGAAAAAGCTTGCCCTAGCTTTGGTCATATCTACTCGAAAGTAACGCCATTACTTCCAGGCCCATCGAGTCACAGTTTTCACTTCCTACCTATTAAGGAGAATCCTCTACAAACTAGAGCTCTTTGAAATGATGACCGAGTGGTCTGTCGATCTGAGCGAGTATGATGTGAAATATGAGCCACAGACAGCAATCAAGTCCCAAGCCCTAGCAAACATCATAGCAGATTTTTGTCCAACACTCCAGCCATATGCTGAGAAAGAGTGTAACTGCCTTAATATCCAGTCGACTAGATTGTGGAAACTTTTGGTAGACGAATCAACCAACCGAAGAAAATGTGGGCTGAGACTCATATTTACATCCTCAGATGGAGACATACTTTACCAGACCATCAAGTGCGGCTTCAAGACTACCAATAATGAGGTCGAGTAAGAAGCAATGATTACATGGATGACCTTGGAACTGAGACGTGGAGTAAAGAAGATTGAAGTCCAGTTGTAATCACATTTGGTCGTCAACCAACTACCAAACTAGAAAGGCTCAAATGGCCTCCTACCTCTCTAAAGTAAAAGCGCTCTAATCAAGATTCGAAGACTTCAGCATCTCAAAGGTCCCCAAGACTGAGAATGTCCATGTAGATGCCCTTGCTACCTTGGGCTCGACCCTCAAGGGGACCAACCAACAACAATTACAGTAGTCTACTTGTAGTCGCCCGCCACTTGGAAAAAGAGTCCCAACATGAAACCCAAAAAGTAAGAACCTTATAAAATCCATCCGAAAAAAGAGTGACATTGCTAATCAACTATCTATCACAAGGAATCCTTCCATATAACAAGAATACAACCGAGAGAATCCAGCGACAAGTAGCCAGATTCACTATGCAACAAGGGCAATTACTGATTTATCCTACTTAGGGCCCTATGTGAAGTACCTTTCACCGAGCGAGGTCTGATTGGTATTGACTGAATTACATGAAAACGAGTGCATCAATCACTCTGGAGGAAGAAGCCTAGCTAATCGAGCCATCAAGATAGGGTACTATTAGCCCACTATGCAAGCTAACTCGACGCTTACGCTTAATGTGACGACAAATGCCAAAGGTTAGTCCAAGTCTCCCACTCGTCGCCTGAAAAGTTGAAGACTATCATCGCACTATGACCTTTCATGAAGTAGGGAATGGACATAGTAGGAAAGCTCCCAACAGCCATATGGCAAAGAGTATTATTCTTAACAATGACAAATTACTTCACTAAATGGATCAAGGTAGAAGCATATGCACGAGTAAGAGACTCTGAAGTGAAAGCATTTGTCTGGAAGAATATGTGCGATGATAGTCTTCAACTTATCAGACGACGACAGCTCGGGATCACCGTCAAATACTAGAAAGGAGGAAAAAACATGTGAGTTGTGGGTATCCCGGCTCGTCACTTCATTTCACGGCCCGAGCTACCAATCAAATCGAAACTCTCAAAGAGTACTACAAGGTTGCGGTGTTGATTTTACGGAATGACGCTTGGTTTCGCACGAATCAAGAGAATAAGATTTGGATGAATAGTGACCTATAATGAACAATAGCTTCAATCAGAATTCCCTCGATTCCAGCGCGTTTGTGGGATCCTTTGGAGTCCGTATATGGCCTCAAAATCTCGGTAAGACCTCCCAATAAAAATCCGCTAATTTCAAGTTTATAGTTAAAAGTATGGATGTATCCAGTAGCTTCGTAGAGTAGAGTATTGATATAAATTTAATTATTTGAGTATTAGTATATTGAATATGAGCATTCAGTAGAATCCGAGTGAAAACGGAACGAGTTTGATCGATTCGATAGAATATGCAAGTATTCAGTAAAAGTGGGTCGTATAAAGATGTGTTTTGGTTTTGATGATATTTATGAGTTATTTATCATATTATGGACATATTTGGATAAATCCGGGTAGGTTTGGAGGGTTCGAGACTATTCCGTAGCATTTACAGAAACTTTTTCTGAAGATTTTCCAAAAATATGTAAACCAAGAATTTAAGTTAACTGATGACTTAGGTTAGTTTATAATGATATTTTAATATTACTAAAACTGAAAGTATTGAAAACAATCTTGATTTGGTTGTTCAAAAAAGATTCGGGATTTTATCGTAGTGCAGTCGAGAACTCCATAAGTCATGTTTCTGATGGTATTATTTTGACCGATTTTTCTAAGTCTTGGAGCACTCGCAAAGCCAGGTAAGTAACCCATGCTATGCGTTCTCGAATCGTTCTTTTCGTGCTTTATATATATATGTGTGTGTGTGTGTGTGTGCGTGTTTGTGTATATATATGTAGATGATTTAAAAGGTTTAGGATAGTTAAAGATGGATTTGAGAAAAAGACTTCAAGATCGTGTATATTTGAGATAGTCGACCGTCACAAGTCTACACTCTCGTTATTGCTTTGATATGAAGGGAACTGTTTAATGATGTTGATATTTATTGATGCATGTGAGTGTATGAATATGTAATAGTATGCCTATGTATACGTGAATGAACAAGTATATGAATAATCATTGGTACATGAACTTGAATATATATATGATGATAAACTATAGACAATTTGAGTATATAACGGTAAAGAGAATAAGTTATGACGTCATTGGGATAAGTCTGTTATTGATTAATGTATACGATTTAGCGGTATAGAGGTTGAGCTGTGATGAGTGGTAAATGTATCACTATTTCCCACTCATTTGACCTAATATTTTGAATAGATTCTTGAGTTTTGTGAATATTTTGATGTGTTTTGTGTTATTTTGGAGATAAATAAAGTTTCAGGACATTCTAGAGGTGATTTGGGGACAAAACAGTGAAAAATAGAAAAAAGGGCAAAATCATCTTTTGGCGCGTCGCGCCGCCTAACGTGCGTCGTTCCATGCTAACATGCGCCGGGGACACGTGTCTAAATCTAAGAAGTTTGACTTTGGTAACGTACGTCGTGCCACGTGTCAATATCACAGCCCATCTGCTAACGTGCGTCGTGCCACGTGTCATCATCCTATGGTGCCGACAATCACCATCACCACGTGTCACCCCACGTGTCAGCCACGTCATCACCATATCAGCAGAAGACCGAGTCAACTTTGCCACGTCACCGCCACATCATCATCAGCCAATCATAGCGCGCCACGTGTCATAATCCTACGGTGCCGACAATTGTTATCACCACGTGTCGCCACTTCATTGCCACATCACTGCCACATCAGCTCAATTATTGAATTAATCATCCAAAATGCAACGTCATCGGATAAGAATCTCGGCGGAACCAATCAGAGCGTGACACATATCGCGTCGCGATGCGTGATCCTTGCGCGTCGCGACGCGGAGAGCCTATCGACGACTATAAATTCAGCTCGAGATTTCAGTTTCAGATGTACCTTCCTCTCTGAATTCTCTGATGTAAATATATCTAGTTTATTTTAATTTCAGTTTTTTAATTAATTTTAATTACTTTCTGTAATAATAATTTACTTTCTTTACTTTTCATTTTTTATTATTCAACATGAGGAGGTAACTTCCCCCTGCTAGGGTGAAAGGTAAATCTTTTATTACTGCTATTTAGATTAATCTCCCTTAATTATAATATATTCACTACTTAAAATTTGACTTAACAAGGATACCACTATATTGGTCGGTTGGTAATCAATTATAAACTGGTTTTAATTTGACTAAGTAATGATACCACCTGGTTGGTCGGTTGGTAATTTACCGCCTATATAGCTGGTTTATGGACAAATATTGATACCGCCTTTATGACAGGTCGGACTTAATTTGACTTAATCAGGTTACCGCCTATATGGCTAGTTGGTAATGTTATCACAAGTTAATATATTATATTAAGGGAGATATCTAAAATAGTAGTGGTAAAAGTAGATCTTTTAACCCCTATCATTTTATTTTATTGTAATTTTACTTTTCAGCATTTTACTTTACCGCATTTACTTTTCAGCATTTTACTTTATGTCTTTTATTTTTAAGTTTTTACTAGCCCTAGTTATGTGTCTTAACTAAGTTAGTTATCTGGGGTTGTGATGAATTCCAATATCACCGGTTTATAAGGAGTTATTTTATAGTTTTGGTAATTTAAAGGTTTACTTATTAAGTCTTAAACTTAATGTTTCTTGTTAACTGGCCACTAATAAGATTGATCTGGTAAATCTAAAATAAACTTGACAAATGAATTTTAGGTTTCAGTCTTAGACTTAATAGCCCACGATCTTCCTTGAAGATAGATAACCCTTTAATAGATTTCCTTACATGATAGACATATACCTGTCGGGCGGGGGTAACCACAATTGGAACTTAACCTTAATGAATCCATATAATTTGGTTGACATAGACATATGGTTCAATTGGGTTATACTGGGTATTTGCATCTGACCATCGACAGAGGCTTTTGAATAATTTCGTGTTCCAGGTTAGTAAACCGATATATTACACAAACATGAAATAACCACTCCATCTTTTAAAAGATATTGGAAAGATTCACAACCCTGAATAGTTTCTTAATATTGAATTTCATTTAATTTAATTTTGAGCAATTTTATTTACATATTTTTTTAAGTTTAAAATCATCCACATTTCAAATCAATCAATCAACATGTTAGATACTAGTAATCATTTGACCTCATATAATTAATAAATTATGTATTAAGTCCTCGTGGGATCGATACTTTTTATACTACTTGAACGATACGTGTGCTTGCGTTATACGCGTGTGATTACGCCGGTCAAGCTGGTATAGGCTAAGTCTTTTCCGAGTGATGGAAGTTCGTGACTGATTGATTACGTATATGAATGGTGAATGTTGATTGATAAGTAAAGAATGTGATGATTGTAAAGGTCATGGTATCAAAATTCGAATTAATAAGTATATTCATATGTATATTATATATATAAACGTATGTGTATGACGATTTTGAATGATTAAACAATGTTTGTCATGTATATGCCTGTGTATGAGAAATCGTGTAATGAGCTTATGACACATGATATGTATGCATGTGTGTATGTTTCATTGGTTGATGATTCCGTGGAGTAGTAGCCGAGCTAGTTAGGAAATCTGTTCGGACGACATTCATTTTATACCTATTCTAAAATATGTATTGAGTCCCATACGAGCATTGTATATGTGAGCTAGCTCATATGTATGTGTTGTCTTGATTGTGTGTTCCTGGATGCCTTGACTGTTGTGATGCTTGAGTATATGTGTATGTATGATAGATCATGTGATATGTATGGATGGTGTATGTGTGCATGGAATGAAAGAATGACATGTAAACCGGTGTGACCATAAGATGCTAAGTTTGTATAAAATATATATATGCTAAGTTTGTATTGTATATACGTATATTGTGAAAGAGATACGAATGTTAAGTTATCATAAGATTTTTGGTATTGAAGAAAATTTGTTAAGAGTTAAAGTAAGTTTGTTTTGGTATTGAAGATAGTTGTATCCGAATAGAAGATAATTTGTATAAGTTGTCGATTTAATCATATTTCAAAGATGGATAATTGTGATAAAAATATATATGTATGACTTCATGTTTCATGTGATTCAAGTGTATTTGATATTAAACGATGTACTATCCATGCTTTGATTTGTATGCTTTGGATGTTAGTTATTAGATTAGCGCATATATAGATATGTAAATATGAAAGCTTGACATGGGTTAAGGATAAAGGATAATAACAAGTTAATAAAATCTGAACTTGTAATAATTTAGTAATACTGATAAACTACTGATATGTTTGATTTGTTTGTTTGAAGTTTAGATTTGACTTATTTGTTATAATACTAGCATGGTTACTTACTGAGTTTTATAACTCACACCAAACCAGTTTGTTAGTTTTTCAGGTTGGCTACCAGATGAGTCAACCATTTCAACTTTGAAGCCATGCTTAAGACCTGGATCACCCAAGTGGCAGTCACTCTTGCAAGTGTCATGAGAGAAGTTTTAGAAGATTAGAATATTTGATTTATTATTTTGTTTGTCATGCTGAGCACATCGTTTGTATTAATTAAATATTTTGATTGTTTATGATGTTGTGGGCACAGAGCCCTTGAGTGTTGATATATGATATGAGCACGGAGCCCTTAGGTGATGATTTTGATATGTTGGTGTGGACATGAGGTCCATTTTGATATATGATGTTAATTTCATATCCGTTTTGATGCTGGACTGAGATCCAAGTTGTCTTGTTTTAGGATACAGCATGCCAGATTTTTTTTTGTAAATTTAGAGACTTATGGAGATAAGTCAATCCTATCTCCTGCCTCTGACGGGGTGTTACACCAGCCGCCAAAACCTCCAATATCCGACTTAGACTCCCTTCCATCTAACATCTTGGGGAATACTCAAAAACATATTGCACTAAAGGATTCCTCCCTCAAATAGGTTGAAGCTACCCTAATCCACAAACACAATTCAACATACAATTCTCTACCCCCACGTATCAAACAAACCTATTCTACGAAGAATAGCAAGAACATGAATATAAACAAGGAAGGAACAAAAAAGTTACCCAGATAGAGAGCTTTCCTCAATGCCCCACAAACCTGGAAATTTTAAAGTCAATAAAGAGTTTCCCTCTCCCATGTGTCACCCTTGGGTTGACTCGAATCACGTGAAAATCCTTTCCCGCCATACTAGCACTTCAGCTCTCACCTGGTCACATCAAGTAAACCAACGGCTGTGTTGCATTAACACTTTAAGGACTCATCGACTTCATCAGCTGAAGACGTTTCACATAATCCAATCGACTAAGGGTCTTAGACCTTCGTCTGGTCCAATTGACTGAAGAAAAGGCTCAAGGACATTCATTTAGTCCAATCGACTGAATATATATCTCGTGGTCCTTCATCGACTTCAATCGACTGAACACTTCCTGATCCTTTATCAAGTCCAGTCGACTGAACACGTCTTGGATCTCCATCTGATCCAGTCAACCAAAGACAACACTCATGGACATTCATTTAGTCCTGTCGACTATATTTTGAGCTATTTTAGTGCCTAAATTTAAGTGAAATCTATTATGATTTAAGATAGAGATACTCATAGAACTCACGGGAGCATATTATAGATCCTTGGATGAAAAACTTTTCATTAAATATAAAAAATTATTTAACCAAAAAAAAAAAAAAATCAAACGAAAATTCAATAATATTGTTCCGTTCTTTTGGATGTCTTTTTTATTTGGGTAAAACTTGATCTCATTGCTTGAAATGTATTAGTGTTGTAATGATTAGCTTAGGCTGCATATGGCGGATCCAGGATTTTAATTGATTGGGTGTATATATATATATATTTTTTTTTGAGATTATTTATATAGAATAGAAATAATTATTGGTGATAATTGCAAATAGTTTTTTTCTACAAAACATACAAGATAATCATTTAAAAATTAATCACTCAATCCGATTGTATAAATCTATCTTCAAAATATTAATTCTTGAAAAACCTCGTTCAATATTTATTGTAATTATAGACAATACCAACATTAACATCAAAACCTCATGCATCAAAAGGAAAAGAGAGACGATATTTGAAAGTCGTACGTGATTTTGTGTTAGCATTTATGCTGTAAAACATAAATATACAAGATTATAGAAATTAGGTGGGCATGACTGCGGCAGCGCCCTCCTCCGTTCATCTCCCTTAAGTTTACTTCTTTACCCCCTCCTCAAAATTATATATACTAGTATACATATATATTTTGTTAATTAATTAATTTATTATTTTTATTTTATTAATTCATATTTTTATATTCATATTTTTTTCTCTTATACTTATTTAATAGTCTTTATATATTTATTCTCTTTTATTTGTTTAATAAATCTTATGTATTTTTTATTTGTTGTTATTTATTTTGTATTTATTTAATTTTCTTTTGATTCTTCATTAATTTATTTAACACTACTTATATATGATAGAAAAGTTTCCTAATATTTTTTTTATTTGTTGCTATTTATTTTATTTTTCTTTATTTATTTAATTTTCTTTTGACTATTTATTAATTTATTTAACACTATTTATGTAAATGAAAATTGACCTCCACTTTTGTCCATGTTAGCTTACACTCTCATTATTCTGTACCATCCTTCCTAATGTGGTGGTGGAAACATTTATCGTACGAAGCTAAAATATGAGTATATCATCAAGTGTGTCAATAGGAGACTTTGGAGGCAACATAAAATATATTTTGCTAATATAAAAGAGAACATTTTCTATTATAAGGAAATAAAACAATTAAGTTAAAAAATAAAGTCCTCAAGGGTCGCAGCCCAGCGGTTTGCAAGGTCCCAGGTTCAAATCCTGGGTAGCACCATTGTAAGAGCCTGGGACAGCACCGGTTTACCCACGCATCAATTGAATGACGTGGGGTTTCCCGGTGTTCCAAGAAAAAAAGTAAAACAATTAAGTTAAAAAGTAAAATAAGGAAATAAAATAATCAAATCAAAAAAGTAATTAATTTAAAGGAATAGGAGTATTGTTGTCATTTAAAAATTAAAACAAGAAAAAAAAAAGACATTTATTTAAATCGAACAATTAAATTTTTAAAAGAGAGAGAGAAAGTCATTGGTCAAAATGAGCAAGGGTGTTATTGTAAAATGTAAGGGGGGTGCGCACGAGGGGTTTATAATTTTTTATAATTAAAAAATCGGACCCGGACCAAGCCCGAGCCCGAGCCCGACCCCGACCGGGCCGAGCTTTGATGTTAATATGCTTCTACTTAGAAAGACAGCTTATCGAAGGGGGAGTCAAAGTCTCTTAGGTGTCGGCATCACACATATAGCATGTGTGCCGTGAGTGAGAGGTCAATCACTCTCAGTTCTTCTTTCGAAATTCTCGAACATGATGACGAGACAAGTTCTACCAAGGCCAGGTTCTGAAAGAGAAGATTCACTTTACGGAATTCCAAGTGACATGATTCCTTCAGAAGCTAAAGTTGAATGATTGAAGTCTCCTTCAGGTTCAGTCGAAGAGATCGAAGCGAAGAGCGATAGCGAAACCCTTAACTGAAGTCTTATTGTTTTGTTCTCGAACAACGATCATTCCCATTATATCACCTCAAACATGTTTATATATTTATGGCACAAATAATATTTATGTAATTGTTACATGTTTAAGATATAATCATCCCATTTTACGCCACGTTTATTAATCGTGCAATCATATTAATTGGGTAATCATGTCATTGTCTGTGTCTTAATCATGTCAAATATGAAATTGACATATTTATTAATCATGTCAATGTGTCGCGTACCGTCGATCCATCTCCTAAATGAGCTGGGTTCATATATGATAATTTTAATGTTAATATTAAACGGATATTGTTCATATGATTACGACACGACAATAAGATTACACGAATTGCGACCTCCAGTCGTAATGAACTTATTGACCAAATAAAGAAAGTGTCAAGAGATCGAAAGAGATTAATTTTCAATATAATCGGACGATCAAGAAATTAAAATATTTGCCAATAGTCCCATTTGGGCTTTGCATTCATGTTCTTCATAAAAGCACTTTTTAACACTACTTGGCACAAAATCTCTTTTATTTTGAAATGGTATTATATCTTGACTCTGAAGCTTGTTCTCATAATGTTTTCTAAGAAAGGAAGATAATTACATCCCAAAAGGTGGGAGAAGCTCTTCTGTGTTTTATTGGTGCTTTTAGCCTTCGAAATCATAATCATTAATTTTATAACCTATTTCTTCTTAATCAATTATTAAAATTATTCCCTTTGCTGGTTCTTTATTCAACACAATCTATAACATAATAATCAAAAGTTGAGTATGTATATAAAATTGAAAAGCCAGCTGGTTATATAGGAGAAACCCATTTGTTCAAGTCAAAGATTTGCCCTAAGTATCTCCTCACTTTAGAGATAACATTGATTACATTTCTCCTTGCCTTTTTGTTTTGCTAATTATATGTTGCTTGTTGAAAAATCCATCATATTACTTTTTTTCTTGATTTTGATTTGTTTTTTCTTGAAAGATATATGAAGAAAAAAATAACTTTTATATTGTAGACATTTTCCAATTCATCACTAGACGGATATTGTTCATGGGGCAATGTATATTGCTATTCTTTATGCATTAATATTTTTTGAAAATTAATTTCTTTTAATTTGAGTGAGTTTATCTTCATAAAAATGGGTTTAGAATACATCTATGCTCAACATTTATCAATAGATGGTGAAGAATTTTCCATTTATTAAAAAAAGAAGATACTGTTTTGAGTTGTTCCCAATGGGCGTGGCTTGGTGGTGTAGGGTTCAAGATCTCACATTGAAGTCTTGGGTTCGAATCCAGAGAGTACGTTTCTTGTAAGAGCCTGAGACAGTCGGGGATTTTACATGTTCCGCTTGAGTCCGGAAGGGGTAGTTTGACAGCGAGATTTCCAACGATTCAAAAAAAAAAATGTTGGTAATGAGTTATTTTGTAAGGAGGGCTTATATAAACTGCAGACTAGTCTTTTATTTTAGTTCCCACTTTATTAAATTAAGTGATATCCCATGAGGTAATTATTTGTTATTAATATCCAAAGTCATGGTAACAATATTTTTAGTCTATATATTTTTTTTATATTAAAATAAAATAAATCTTTTATGGGATTTCTCTCAACACTAAAAAAAAGGTTAAATTATTTATTTTAAGAAAATGAATCAAGAGATATAAAGAGCCACAGAAAAATAAGTAATTTTAAATTTGAGCTTTTACAAATCTCACACCATGTGTGTTATTAATAAATATGGAAATTGACAAAATATGATCGATAGAATGTCGGCTCAAATGCCAAATTTATACAAAACGTGAATGATATAAAAAAGAATATATCAATCACATATTTGTAGGATTTCTTCGTAATTGGAAAGAATCAAATGATCATGAAGAGGATTTTCAAGATCATGATATATGTGATGATTTTACATTACTGAATGAATTTTATCAATAAAAATATATTATATATATATATATATATATATATATATATATTTTACAAATAATCACCTATTTTACCATAAAAAAAACATAGGCTAGAGAGAAAACGAGGATAAAATTTTATTTTTTTAATTAAACAAATTAAAGAAGAAGAAAATGAATTATACATGTACTTGAAAAAGTCTTAATAGTTAAGATTAGTGGCACTTGGAGACCCACCATCATATATGTAGTGACCAATAAAATATCGAAATGTGTTACATGTCACAATATCAGATAATGATGAATGATAATCAGAGGAAATTTTGTATAATAGAAAGTTAGAAACTCATGCAACTAAATATGGAAAATGATCAAAGTAGGGAATTTTAACATTGAATTCAAATATATAGTAGTTTTTAATACATTATTTTAAATTATTTTTCTCTTTTGTAGTATAGGGACTTTGAGTGTCGGTATGATGTGATAATTTATGTAGTACATTATTGATAACAACACCAGCAATAACTCTATTTTGAAAGAGATATATCAGTATTTATTATTAATATAGTTGAAGATAATATTTTACAATTAAAATTTAACATAGTTCACAATAATTATCAATTTGACGGTATAAAATCCTACACTCAACCATTGATTAATAAAGTTAGATGTGAATAGGCCGAGTATGTATAAAAATTTGTTGCTACATATAAAGTTTAAAGTAATTTAACTTTGTCAAGAAAGTAGTTGTTTGTTTTATATATATACACTATTTGTTATGTGTGATTGTTATCTGGATGTTTGTTGCTACCTGATCAGTAACAACTAAAAGTCTTATTGTTTCTTTTATTTTCTATTGTAAGAAATTATTTTACATACTAAATAAAACTTAGCATAATTTTATAATTATATAAAGTTTTAAACTGTTTGTGTTTACATTGATATCTTAGAGCGATAGCTCTTTACTGAGTTTACAATCAGATAATTATTTCAATTTTGAAATGGAAAGATTTCTTAGTTATAATTGTTGATATGTAGTGAGCGTATAATACTACTATAATTACAGAAATTGAGTAGGAAAATAGAATGACAGTTTCAATCTTTTTTTAAAGAAAAAAAAAAAAAATTGACAGATTTTATCTAAAAACATTCAACTTTTCCAAAAAAAAAAAAAAAAAAAAAATTAGACACATACGATGATGATTTTTAAGCGTCATTAAATGATACCCGATTTAATGACAATATGTAAGATTACGGTTTTAAAACCATCATCAAAGGCTCGTTAAAACTGTCACCAT
This sequence comes from Zanthoxylum bungeanum, assembly GCA_019454045.1. Taxonomy (NCBI): domain Eukaryota; kingdom Viridiplantae; phylum Streptophyta; class Magnoliopsida; order Sapindales; family Rutaceae; genus Zanthoxylum; species Zanthoxylum bungeanum. The sequence continues at coordinate 224,279 of SKCR01018435.1, read as the reverse complement.
TTTACTGCTTTGTAGTATTGTTAATAATATCTTATTATATGCGTTAAAATATTAAATAAATATAATTATCTTTCTATAATGACACATATAATATATTTATTAGTAGATGATATCACATTATGTTGTGATTCTCTGATCACTCTATAATGTGTTTGAGGAAAAACCAAATGTTTTTCTATTACTCACAAGAAAAGAATTACAAAAGTGTTTAAACTTTACAAAGCAAAAAACCTCACTACACTCTCTATACACAAACTTTGAGATGATTTTAGCTTAAGAATAAGCCATGTATTTATAGCCAAGATTTGGCTTACATTTTCAACACTTCTACAGTAACCCACTATTCACTCCACTATTTACTCCCTAATTTCATTGGGATGGCAATCTTCCACCGAAAGTATGTTGGCTATTTCTGGTTGATGATTACAGCTTGCTGGATGAAGCTTCCATGCCTGCTGGCTCTCACAATTCTCCCACTCCAGCTGCATCTGAAATAATCATCATCTGACAGCTATCCCGGCTATGTCTTCGCACAACTCTAGCTTGTCTCGAGTAACCACTTTCGTTAACATGTCGGCTGGATTCTCATCTTTATGGATCTTCACTAGTCTCAGCAGTTGTTGATCCATCACCTCGCGTATCCAATGATAGCGAATATCAATGTGCTTCGTCCGGGAATGATACATTGAGTTCTTGCTAATGTCCAAAGCACTCTGACTGTCACAATGTATCTTGTATTCTCTCTACTTGATCCCCAACTCTTGGAGAAAATGCTTTAACCACAAGATTTCTTTTCCTGGTTCCGCTGCTGCAATGTATTTCGCTTCTGTTGTGGATAATGCAATACACCTCTGCAATCTCGACTGTTATGACACAGCTCCCCCTGCAAATGTGTAGATGAAACATGATGTAGATTTGCTACCATCAAGATCCCCTATCATATCTGAATCCGTATAGCCTTCCAAGATTGGATCAGCTCCCCCATAGCACAGACGAATCCTTGATGTACACTTGAGGTACCTGAGAATCCATTTGACTACCTCCCAGTGTTGCATTCCAGGGTTAGAGAGAAAACGGCTCATTACACCCACTGCGTGTGCAATATTTGGCCTGGTATATACCATTGCATACATTAGGCTTCCAACAACTGAAGAATATGGTATTGATGAAATCTCTTCTATCTATTTCTTGGATGAGGGACACAAACTCTTGCTCAGTTTTAAATGGTGCACTAGCAGAACGCTGACTGGTTTGGTTTTCTGTATATCGAACATCCTGATTATCCGTTCAATATAACTCTCCTGTGAAAGCCATAACTTCTTGGTCTGTCTGTCACGAACAATCTTCATTCCCAAAATCTGTTGAGTTGGTCCTAAGTGTTGGGGTTGGTGCTCAGAGCGCCAATTCCCGGTTGTATTTCTTCATGAATACTTCTGTAAAACGTTATTATTTTGAATAATATATGCAGTATCTATAATATAATGTATATTTTAATATGGTAAAGACGTAATGACCTTAGAATGACTAGTCATGGTGCTGTTGTAAAAGAGTCGCAACTGACATTGAGTTGTATCATGACGTTGTCATTCTCAGACAGTTCCTAGTCAAGGTTTACACTACTTAGTCAGTATAGTAAACCCGTTGAGACTGGTACATGTCGTATACTGGAATATATGATTCCAATGGTTTCTCAATGAACCAAAAGTTTTGGAGACTAGTATAGACGTGTAGTTTTTTTATAGCGGATAAACACTGAACGACTCACCGAAGATTCTTAATGGATGGTACACCAACGTCAATAAGAATCTTATCGGGTTGAGTAGCACTTGTGATTATTTGACTTGAGATACCACTGTGGACGCATGAGACATCTTCCACACTTAGATGACAGTCACGTTACCGATATATTTAGATCAGACCTCCGCCTGTTCGTTGGGTGTGGATAGATCCTTAGGGTATCCTGTGTGTATCGAGATATGATCCATCAGTTCTGTGTATCAGAGCATAGGTAATCCATAAGATTAGCAATCAGATAAAAACCATGGGCCCGTGGTACAATTTAGAAGTTAGTTCTAAATGTTCTTTTTGAGATTGCTAATAGAATAGTCGACTGGATAATCCCTATAGAGATTCGACGTTTACATCTATATCTCTGGGATTTATCCGGATACTTGTGACGGAGGAATTATACATTTTCCATGACCTCGACCTGTATGATTCAGCTTGTTTACCCGTGATCGTCATAATTTACGGGTGAATAAATTATGGACACGAAATTGGATTTCGTGACGGATATGCATGAATCTAGAGAGTCTCACTAATGAAATATACTCGTAGAGCACTAGGGCAAGATTTATAAATAATGTTGATTATTTATAAAGTCGTTTAAAGGTTAAACGCAAAATACATGAGTAGGGACCCGATAGTCATTTCCTTAATTTTTGTGTATTTGCATTTAATGTTAGATTAATTCAAATACACATTAATTAATTTTCAAATTAAAATATTTGACTAAAATCATATTTATATATGTATTTGATATTTAATGTAAATATAATACATATATTTAATATATTTGTATTTAATTAATTAATTAATTAATTAATTGTTAAATGATTAAATTAATTAAAGTATAGATATTTTAAGTTTATGATAAATGTTGAGATGACTAATAGATGCCTTTGTTGACTTTAAATAATTCATTAAAGTGTTAATGATTTCCTTTTGCAAGTTGACAAGTTGGCATTTATTAAACAAATTAAACAAATATCTTTTATTTATTTTCTTTGTTAATTTCGGCCATATACAAAAATAGCCAAGGGTTGGATATTTTTCATTAACCTAAATATCATTACAAACTCCATTAAAAGAAAATCAAAAGAAGCTTGAGGAAGAAGAAGAAAGACAAAGAGAAAAATCAAAGAAAGCTTAGTTTTTAGTAAGTTTCTTCAACCTACTATTAGAAAGGAAAAGGTTCTTTATGTTTAGGCTACATCTTGTGATATTCTCATATTTTTCTATTCTTTGTTCTTTGGATTTTTGTTGGATGAAAGTTTGATAATGAGGTTGAACATGTATAAAATTGATAGAATGCTTATAAGTTGTTAACTAGCATTCTTTTGATAGTTTAAGAAACTTGTTGCTAATCTAGAGTTGTTGACCCACTCTTAAATGACCTAGATTTGATCTATAGTTATTTCATTGTGTTGAGACTTGATTTGAATGGAAGAAACATGATTGAAATATTGGATTTAACCAATTTGGTCTAATTTGTCCAATTTGAAGAAATTGAAAAATTAGGGTTTAAGACCACTTCCAAATTTGGGGTTTTCATTTATGTTGTGTATTTGGATGTGTATGAGATACATATAAAATCTTATGTTGATTGGATTTCATCTTGATGTGTTTTGAACATGGAAAGTGCAAAATGCACATTACCCCCCTCCATTTGGAGGCTCTCGGCCAAGACTAAGATTTTGGGTTTGATTTGTTCCAATTTGAATTTTAATGTGTTTGACATATTGAATTCATATTAGAAATGATTTAGAATCATTCAAAATTGTTTTGAACAATTTCGGATTAAAATAAGCAAAATGTTATGTTTAAGGGCAATTCGATAAATTCACATAAATTTGATTGATTGTGTTTTATTTCATAATTTAATTATTGGGTAATTAAATAAATAAGTTTATTTAATTAATCCGAGAAAAATTTTTGAAATTGGAAAATTTTGATTTCCCACTATTCCGCTGCGTTACCAGATTTCCGCTATAAAAGCCCTACAAAATGGTATCAGAGCGAGTCTGATTCTAGGCCCCCTAATATGATTAGCCCTTTAATTCAATGTTTAATCATGTTTTCTTAACTTTATACATGCATGTTTTAATCTAATTTGATTAGATTTAGGGTGTATGACACTTAGCGAAAAATCCATAATTAATAAGGTTTAAATGTAATTATGTATTTGATGCATGCTATGTGGTCCGTCTTGTCAATACGGTTTATAAATATTTCTCCGTGACTACATCCGAGACCGTGCCTCTGTTGTGAGGGTGTAGCCGATAGAGATTTATTTATACTGGATGTATATCAGATACTAGATAAATTCAAGCGAAAGCGGGATCCTGAACGTGCCCTAGCTGTTAGGGTTACGCAAGTAACTTGAGTTTATCATTGACGATTTTAACCTTGTTACGTCTCCTTGTGGGCCTGCCTTAGCAGCGACAACGAGAAACGACCAGGACCGGAAACCCAGGAGTCACTTGTGAGTGATTGACAAATGAGTTGTCTACCTGATTAATATACGTAGGCGAGACCGTGCCTCTGCTGTGAGCTGAAATATATTCACGGGATCTACTTTTCACTATTTGTATTTAATTTAATTATTAAATCTTTGTATTTAGTTTGGGGATTACAATATTGCATGATTTAGTGGGAGGGGCATTTTTAGATTAAAAATCCATGATCTAGTTTATGCTTTTGATATTATATGAAACTGCTTAAATTTTCTGCTAACCGTTTTTCGTGATCTATATGAGCAATGAGTTCATGGATTATATGAGGGAGAATGGGATTCTCGCTCAATATACTCCTCCAAGTACTCCACAACACAATGGAGTGTCTGAGAGGAGAAATCGTATGGTCCGATCGATGTTGAGTTTCATAGATTTGCCCTATTATTTATGGGGCTACTCTCTTTTAACAGCTGCACATCTTTTGAATAAGATTCTTTCAAAAGCTGTTCCTACGACACCGTATGAGATATAGTTCGGTAGGAGACAAATCTTAGTTACATTAAGGTTTGGGGTTATCCTGCTTATGTCAGGGTGACTCAGCAAGATAAGCTTTCGCCTCGAGGGTAAAAGTTTAGGTTTGTCGGATATCCTTCGAATACGAGGGGATATTTGTTCTATGATACCGAGTATCGAAATATGTTCGTAGCTCGTTTCGCAAAATTTCTAGAAGTAGAATTTTTGTCAGAAGGTGGTAATCATAGACAGGTTGAACTTGATGAAGTCTAACCTAAAAACGATGAACCAACGGAGGAACCTGAAGTTCAAGTAGATGAAGGACCTTCAACACACACACTCCGTAGGCCAGAAAGGGTATCTAGACCTCCTGAACGCTTGTATTTGATACAAGAAAAGAGTCTAGATGTTCTCTTGGTTGAAGAGACTGATCCTTTCACCTATAGAGAATCGATGTTGGACATCGACTCCGTGACATTGCAAAGTGCCATGAAATCTGAGTTAGACTCAATGCATGAGAATCAAGTTTTGGACTTGGTTCCGCTTCCCGAAGGAATTATTTCTATCGGTTGTAAATGGGTTTACACGAGGAAGCGCGGGCCTGACGGTAAGGTTGAAACTTACAAGGCACGACTGGTAGCAAAAGGTTACACGCAGCGACCTAGCGTCGACTACGATGAAACTTTTTCACCAGTAGCAATGCTTAAGTCTATTCAGATTTTTCTTTCTATAGTTGCGTATCATGACTACGAGATTTGGCAAATGGATGTCAAAAAGGATTTCCTAAATGGATTTCTTGATGAAGAAATCTATATGGAACAGCCGGAAGGTTTTGCATCCAGCGAAAACTCGGGTATGGTATGTAAGCTTAAGAAGTCCATTTATGAACTTAAACAAGCTTCACGAAGTTAGAATCTTCGATTCGACGAGATTATTAGATCGTCTGGTTTTCTCAAGAATTCGGAAGATTCCTCTATGTATCAGAAGACTAGTGGGAGCATGGTCATATTTTTAGTCATATATGTTGATGACATCCTAATCATTGGGAATGATTTAGGTATGTTACAAAGCATCAAAACGTACCTCTGTAAGAATTTCTCCATGAAGGACCTGTGAGAAGCTTCCTATGTTTTAGGGATAAAACTCTATAGAGATAGACAAAGGAAGCTGATTGGGTTATCCCAATCAACGTACATAGATAAGATCTTGGAACGGTATAATTTTGGTAACTGTAAGACATCAAACATACCGTTCAGACATGGGATTCATCTTTCAAAGAAGATGAGTCCACAAACAGAATATGAGAAGGTTAGAATGTCTAACCAACCTTATGCTTCGTGTTTGGGTAGAATAATGTATGCCATGTTATGTACAAGTCCTGATATCAGTTTCGATGTTAGGGTAACTAGCAGATATCAGTCCAATCCAGGTAATGACCATTGGATGGCCATTAAACATATCCTCAAGTATCTTAAAGGTACTATGGATAAGTTAATAATTTATAGAGGAAACGAACTGCAAGTTAACGGTTATACGGATTCCAATTTCCAATCGGATCCCGATGATAGAAAGTCTACATTTGGATTTGTATTTACCCTTAACGGGGGTGCAGTTTGTTGGAAGAGTTCCAAACAGGGATCAACAGCAGATTCCACCATTGAGGCGGAATATATTGCAGCTTCTGAAGCTGCAAAAGAGGCTGTGTGGATAAAGAAATTTATCATAGAATTGGGAGTTGTCCCAAGTATTGAGAATGCGATTCCGTTATACTGCGATAATACTGGAGCCATTGCGCAAGCAAAGGAACCGAGGGCGCATCAGAAGTCGAAGCATGTGGAACGTAAGTACCACATCATTCGAGAGATTGTGTCACGTGGGGATATTGTCGTATGCAAGGTACCGAGTGAAGATAATGTAGCAGACCCGTTGACGAAGGCCATACCTCCGAAGTTGTTTGATAAACACGTGGAGTCGATGTGTATTAGATACAATCGTTATTGGCACTAGAGCAAGTGAGAGTTTTTGTTGGGGTTGGTGCTCAGAGCGCCAATTCCCGATTGTATTTCTTCATGAATACTTCTGTAAAACGTTATTATTTTGAATAATATATGCAGTTTCTATAATATAATGTATCTTTTAATATGGTAAAGACGTAATGACCTTAGAATGACTAGTCATGGTGTTGTTGCAAAAGCGTCGCAACTGACATTGAGTAGTATCATGACGTTGTCATTCTTAGACAGTTCCTGGTCAAGGTTTACACTACTTGGTCAGTATAGTAAACCCGTTGAGACCGGTACATGTCGTATACTGGAATATAAAATTCCAATGGTTTCTCAATGAACCATAATTCTTGGAGACTAGTATAGACGTGTAGGTGTTTATAGAGGATAAACACTGAACGACTAACTGAAGATTCTTAATGGATGGTACACCAATGTCAATAACAATCTTATCGGGTTGAGTAGCACTTGTGATTCTTCGACTTGAGATACCACTGTGGGCGCATGAGACATCTTCCACACTTAGATGGCAGTCACGTCACCGATCTATTTAGATAAGACCTCTTCCTGTTCGTTGGGTGTGGATAGATCCTCAGGGTGTCATGTGTGTATCGAGATAGGATCCGTCAGTTCTGTGTATCAGAGCATAGGTAGTCCATAAAATTAGCAATCAGATAAAAACCATGGGCCCGTGGTATAATTTAGAAGTTAGTTGTAAATGTTCTTTTTGAGATTGCTAATAGAATAGTCGACTGGATAATCCCTATAGAGATTTGACGTTTACATCTATATCTCTGGGATTTATCCAGATACCTGTGACAGAGGAATTATACATTTGCCATGACCTCGACCTGTATGATTCAGCGAGTTTATCCGTGATCGTCATAATTTACAGGTGGATAAATTATGAACACGAAATTGGATTTCGTGACGGATATGCCCGAATCTAGAGAGTCTCAATAATGAAATATACTCGTAGAGCACTAGGGCAAGATTTATAAATAATGTTGATTATTTATAAAGTCGTTTAAAGGTTAAACGCAAAATACATGAGTAGGGACCCGATAGTCATTTCCTTAATTTTTGTGTATTTGCATTTAATGTTAGATTAATTCAAATACACATTAATTAATTGTCAAATTGAGATATTTGACTAATATCATATTTATATATGTATTTGATATTTAATGTAAATATAATACATATATTTAATATATTTTTAATTAATTAATTAATTAATTGTTAAATGATTAAATTAATTAAAGTATAGATATTTTAAGTTATGATAAATGTGAGATGACTAATAGATGCCTTTGTTGACTTTAAATAATTCATTAAAGTGTTAATGATTTCCTTTTGCAAGCTGACAAGTTGGCATTTATTAAACAAATTAAACAAATATCTTTTATTTATTTTCTTTGTTAATTTCAGCCATATACAAAAATAGCCAAGGGTTGGATATTTTTAATTAACCTAAATATCATTACAAACTCCATTAAAATAAAATCAAAAGAAGCTTGAGGAAGAAGAAGAAAGACAAAGAGAAAAATCAAAGAAATCTTAGTTTTTAGTAAGTTTCTTCAACCTACTATTAGAAAGGAAAAGGTTCCTTATGTTATAGGCTACATCTTGTGATATTCTCATGTTTTTCTATTTTTTGTTCTTTGGATTTTTTTTGGATGAAAGTTTGATAATGAGGTTGAGCATGTATAAAATTGATAGAATGCTTATAAGTTGTTAACTAGCATTCTTTTGATAGTTTAAGAAACTTGTTGCTAATCTAGAGTTGTTGACCTACTCTTAAATGACCTATATTTGATCTATAGTTATTTCATTGTGTTGAGACTTGATTTCAATGGAAGGAACATGATTGAAGTATTGGATTTAACCAATTTGGTCTAATTTGTCCAATTTGAAGAAATTGAAAAATTAGGGTTTAAGACCACTTCCAAATTTGTGGATTTTCATTTATGTTGTGTATTTGGATGTGTATGAGATACATATAAAATCTTATGTTGATTGGATTTCATTTTAATGAGTTTTGAACATGGAAAGTGCAAAATGCACATTACCACCCCCTTTAGAGGCTCTCGGCCAAGACTAAGATTTTGGGTTTGATTTGTTCCAATTTGAATTTTAATGTGTTTGACATATTGAATTCATATTAGAAATGATTTAGAATCATTCAAAATTATTTTGAACAATTTCGGATTAATATAAGCAAAATGTTATGTTTAAGGGCATTTCGGTAAATTCACATAAATTTGATTTATTGTTTTTTATTTCATAATTTAATTATTGGTTAATTAAATAAATAAGTTTATTTAATTAATCCGAGAAAAATTTTTGAAATCGAAAAATTTTGATTTCCCACTATTCCGCTGCGTTACCGGATTTCCGCTATAAAACCCATTCACTAAGTCTTTCATGTCAAAAGACTTGGAGAGTTCCTTCTTCAGCTGGCTGATCTTTGCTGCTTCTTGTCCAACAATCAACATGTCGTCTACATATAGTAGAAGAGCAATGAAATTTCCATTTGGAAACCTCTGGATGTATACACACTGATCTGCTGGAGTGCTTTTGTATCCTTGACCCACCATGAATGAGTCAAACTTCTTATACCACTACCTCGGTGCTTGCTTGAGCCCGTACAAGTTCTTTTTCAACTTGCAAACAAGGTTTTATTTTCCTGAAACCTTGAATCCTTATGGCTTCTTCATGTAGAATTCTTCATTTAGATCACCATGAAGAAATGATGTTTTGACATCCATCTGTTCAAGCTCCAAGTTCAAACTAGCTACCAATCATAGGATAACTCGAATTGAAGCCATCTTTACCACTGGTGAAAAAATCTCATTAGAGTCAATTCTCTTTTCTGTAGGAATCATTTGACTACTAGCCGAGCTTTGTGTTTCATCACATTTCCGCTGCCATCTTTCTTGAGCTTGAACACCCATTTGTTCTTTAGTGCCTTCATTCCATGTGGGAGCTTGAATATCTCATAAGTGTTGTTTTTCTACAGAGATTTCATTTCATCATGCATTGTGTGCAGCCATTTGTCTTTATCTTTATGAGATACAGCTTCGTTGAAGGTTTCTGGCTCCCCCTCGTCAGTAAGCATAATTTATTCTGATCCTGAGTATCTGGATGATGGAATCCGGCCTCGCTCAGATCTTCTTACTGGAGGTTCACTGGTTTCTGGAGGTCTGTCGTCATCCAGATTTGTGGATGATCCTGTAGCCTCTGATGGAGCAGGTTGCAGCTCCCCCTGCTCAACACCATCTTCCTCCTCCGATTCTACTTCTGGTATGTCTTACACCCCATCATCATATGTGGCCACTCGTGTTGGTGCTGGGATTGTGTCTGGATTTGCATCAGCTTTGTTGGCACTGGATTTAGAAGACATCTTGGGCTTTTCAATGTCTTCTATTGTATGGTCTTCGAGAAACACTACATCCCTGCTTCTGATGACCTTCATTTCCTTCGGGTCCCATAGCCTGTATCTAAATTCCTCGTCTCCACAGCCTATGAAGATGCATGGAGTAGTCCTTGCATCGAGCTTCTGTCTGAGCTCCTTGGATACATGTGCAAAGGCTTAACAACTGAATGTTCTAAGGTGAGAATATGATGGATTCTTACCAGACCACACTTTCTCCGGAATTTCAAAGTTCAACGAACAGATGGTGATCTATTGATCAAGTAGCAAGTGGCAGGAACAGCTTCTCCCCAGAATGTCTTTGGCAGCTTAGCAATGCTGATCATGCTTCTGACTTTCTCCATAATAGTGTGGTTCATCCTTTCAGCGACACCATTGTGTTGTAGGGTGCGTGGAACAATCCTTTCATGTCGAATGCCATGACTTCAGCAGTATGCATCGAACTCATTGGAAGTGTATTCGCCTCCATTATCTGTGCGAATGCACTTCAGTTTCTTCCTTGTTTCACGCTCGACCATGGCATGGAACAATTTGAAGTAGTCAAGAACTTGTTCATTTGTTTTCAGAAAAAAACACCCATACCTTCCGAGAAGCATTGTCAATAAAAGTCAAAAAATTTATTGCCGCCTAGTGAATATACCTCCAAGGGACCACAAACATCAGAGTACACCAGACTGAGTAACTCTGATATTCTTGTAGAAGAAAAATTGAAAGAGACTCTATGTTGCTTACCGAATAGATAATGATTGCAAGGATCCAGAGCAATATTTTAGGAGACAGAGATTAGATCCTTCTTTATCAAGGTAGATAACCCTCTTTCACTCATGTGTCCGAGTCTCTGGTGCCACATATTATGAGAAGCCTCTGGTTCAGCTACTGACCAATGTAAACACACAAGTATAACGCAAGCGCACGTATCGTTCAAGTAGTATAAAAATATCGATCCCACGAGGACTTAATTCCTAATGTTGTTATTAATTATTGATACTATTTATTTACAGGTATCTAATTATAGGGAGAAGAGAATGATTGCTTTTGTTGGTTGAATGTGGATTTTCTAATTAAAATAAAAACAGACTCAAAAGAAAATAATAAGGAAAATAACAAAAGACTCAAAGATCTAGGGTTGTGACTCCACACAATATTATTATAAATATGAATTGATTCTCTTATATATGTGTAATAAATTAGTTTGCTAACCTGGAACAAGAAAATATGCAAAAGCCTCTGTCGATGGTCAGATGTAAATACCCAGTATAACCCAATTGAACCATATGTCTATGTCAACCAAATTACCTGGATTCATTAAGATCAAGTTCCAATTATGGCTACCCCCACCCGACATGTATATGCCTATTCTGTAAGGAAATCTATTAAAATGGTTATCTATCCTCAAGGAAGATCGTGTGCTATTGAATCTAAGGCTGAAGCCTAAAATCCATATGTCTAGTTCATTTTAAGTTTACCACATCAATCTTATTGGTGATCAGAAAACAAGAAGCATTAAGCTTAAGACTCAATAAACAAACTAAAGAATTACCCAATAAATAATTAAATCAATTATTAAGCCTAGTAATATTGTGTTTCATCACTTCCCTAGAATAAAAATAAAAAACTGGGGTTAGGAGATCCACTTTTAGAAATCTCAAATTATTATAATATGGAAATTGCCAGTATTATCCAATTAAGTTGAACCAGCCATAAAGGCGGTGTTATTATTTATCCATAAACCAGCCATATAGGCGGTAATTATCTGTCACCTAAAGACCAGCCATATAGGCGGACTCACATTATGTTACATAATTAAAACCAGCCATTAAGGCGGAATCAACTTTTAATTAATATTATTAAATCACAATTTCCATATTATAATTGAAGTGAGATTAATCTACCTTTACTATTTCTAATTTAGAAATCTCCCTTATTATAACATATAAATCTGCGTGATATTTACCAACCAGCCATATAGGCGGTATCCTGATTAAGTCAAATTAATAATTAATTACCAACCGACCAGCCAGGCGGTATCCTCATTAAGTCAGGTTAAAACCAGTTTAAAAATAATTACCAACCCACCAATATAGCGGTGTCCTTATTAAGTCAGGTTTTTAAATAATTTATATATTATAATTAAGAGAGATTAATCTAAATTATAAAAGTAAAAAGCTTCACCTTTACCTCAGCAGTAAATTAACTACTGAACATGAAAGAACAACAAGAAAATAAAAAAAAAATTTATTACAAAAAGTAAAAGTGCATAATTAAAAATACTAAAAGTAAAAATGCTTAATTTAAATTACAAAAACTTAAACACACAAGATGCAATCCTTAAAGTCCTTACAAAACTCAAGGAAGGCATGATTTGAATTCTGAAATCGAGCTGAATTTATAGGTGTCAGTGGGGTGTCCGCGTCGCGACGCGCGTGATTGTCGACGTGGCAGCTTCTGGTTCGTCGGCTTCAAATTCTTATCTGACACGTGGTGATTCGGATAAAGAGATAAGGTGACACGTGACAAGGCGGTTGTGAGCTGAATGATTGAGCTGACGTGGCGATGACGACTGTGGAAAGTGACTGTCGGCACCATAGAATGATGACACGTGGAAAGTGACTGTCGGCACCATAGAATGATGACACGTGGCACGCTGTGATTGGTTGATGATGAAATGGCGGTGATGTGGCACGTTGACTCGGTCAACTGGTGATGTGGACGATGACGTGGAGTGACACATGGTGGCACGTGGCGATGGCGACTGTCGGCACCGTAGGATGATGACACGTGGCACGGCGCACGTTAGCAGATCGGCTGTGATGGTGACATGTGGCACGACGCACGTTAGTAAAGTCAAACTTCTCAGATTCTGACTTGTGGACCCGGCGCACGTTAGCAAGTCTTGGTGCATGTTAGGCGTCGCGACGCAGATAGCTTGCGCGTCGCGATGCAGACAAATTACAAAAATGCCATTTTCATCATTTTTCACTGTTTTGGCTCCAAATCACCTCCAGAGAGTCCTGAAACTTTATTTATCTACAAAATAACACAAGACACATCAAAATATTCATAAATCTCAAGAAACTATACAAAATATTAAGTTAAATGAGTGGTAAATAGTGATATAATTACCACTCATCACACCCCCAAACCTAACATTTTGTTAGTCCTCGAGGAAAACACAAAATAAAATAACATAAATATCTTTAAAATAAAATTTAACTAAGCCACTTTTGTAGGGATCACGGTTGCATTTAGCGTATGCAACAAGCCTTTAAACCCCATAGGTGTCCCTAGCGGATGAGTTGTAGTCTCGTGAGGGTTTACAACAATGATACCCACAAACATTTTACAAAAGTAAAAAGGTAGTGAAACTAATGCACACAAAAGCAAAAAGACAAGAGAAAAGAGAATAAAGAAGTTAGTGACTAATCAGGTGTGAAACTTCTACTCCAAATCAATAGTTGTTTTCTTTCTTTCTAAATTACTGAATAAGTAAATTCTCAGATTATATTTACCATTCTCCATATACACAGCCAACAAAATATTAATCAATTCATTTTTGCCCACACAACAGTCACAAGTGCAGTTGATAAGAGAGTAATATTTTTGTCCTAAAGTTTTATCAGAATTCACACCTTTTTGCAGCAATGGAATAATTTTTCTGATTTTTTTTATTTATATACAATATCTTCAGTCTATGTAGCGAGTTTTGGGTCGGTGGCTCCCAAACCAGTTGGCTTTAGGGTAATAGGTGTTAAGACACCCCTACGGACTTAATTACTCAGACTTCAGATATATATATTTTTGCAGCATCTTTGATCCGTGTAGCGAGCTTTGGGCTAGTGACTCCCAAACCAGTTGGTTTTAGGGCACTAAGTGTTAAAACACCCATACGGACTTAATAACTCGGATCTCAGACGTTTTTTTTTTTTTTACTCCACTGCTTTTCATAGATTTTTCCTCCAATTAAACACTAGAGCATTGAATATTATAAACTTTTCAATTACAACTCATGTCTGTATGTTACCATGCATGTTGATAATACCTGCCAACTGAGCATATGAAGATCAAGTTTAATCAGTTTTATGGAGAATTTACAAATTAAATAATTCAAAAGGAAATAAACAAAAATTAACTTGTTCCGAATTAGGTTTGAGATACGTCTCAGGAGTGGAAACTCCTTACTCAACTATCTCTTACCAATTTCACCTTTTTAGTCAAAATAAAAACACAAAAACACAAAAAATTTTGTAATTTTTGAAAAATTTTCAAATTTTTTATTTTTCGAAAAAAAAATATGGACTAAAAATAAAAACAACACACAACTAAAAACAAGGTATTGATCAACTAATTCCCTCCCCCAAACCTAAATGAGACATTGTCCCCAATGTCTTAAACAGTAGAAGAAGAGTTTAGAAGATAATACCTGGTTAGCTGAAATTCTACATGAAATTAAAGGTTAAGATCTAGATTAATCTGGCGCCTCTTACCATGATCGTCCTCAGACCGATTTATCTTTGAAAGGATAGGGTCAATTTGTGGTTCATAGGCTAAGATTTGGTCAATTAGATCCGGAGCAGTTCTGGTAGTGAAGAGGAGTTCTTTTAAAGGTTTTGACATGAACCCATTTCTCCGGGCATCATCAAGAAACACACAAAGAAAATCATAAAATCCATCAACGTTAAACATCCCAATTGTTTTCTGGTGTATGTTCAAGTTCGCCCAAGATAGAACTATAAAAATTTCCTCCAATATGTCCAAGCCACCTAGCAAAGCAATAAAAGCATCAGCACGGTTAATCATTTCTACCAATCGTTCAGACATACCTGGTACGATCAGTTCCTTTCCGTTTGATGGTTCAATAAGATTTGCCTCTGCCAAGGGTTTTGGGATGATTCCCAAAACGTGACTACCTCCTTCCTGTACGGCCTTTGAAACGATCCTCATTAGTCCAAGATTGCATCCGCCATATACTAAGTGCATATTCCTTGCAGCTAAGACTCGACCCAATTCCTGTGCTGCTTTTACGTATTGTGGCTTAGTACCAACACTAGTACCGCAAAACACACAGATGTTTTCAACTCGTCTTCTTGAAGTGGCTTCCATGTTTTACTCTGGATGTCTTCAAAAGTGCAATGACAGGCTGAATTTATAGAACCTGAAAAGGGTGAGTAATAATAGCACTAGTATCTTCCAAAGGACGATTGTTAGCTAAACATAAAAGAAATCGTGAAAGGTCAAAAAGTCTAGATTCTGTCTACGAAAATAAAGATAATTACAACAGAAAATCAAATCAAAGCAATAATTAAGGCAACGAAATTGTGTACGCAATACGCCATTCGCTTAGTATAAATTCATTATGATGCGTCTCAAGAATCCATTCCTTACTCAGCCATTGCTAATGAATTATCTCTTATCTTTGCCAAACACCATTCCTTCTGTCTTATGCTTTGGTTGAGCTTTTCCCTACAAAAATAACACACAAAATTAAAAACTCTACAACATGTATACATAAAATATAAAAATAGAAATTACAACAAAGTGCATGGGTTGCCTCCCTGCTAGCGCTAAATTTTTCGTCTTCAGCCAGACGTGACTGAAATCTATCCGTCAAGGAGGTTTCAGTGTGGTTTTGGATGTCCGATTAAAGACACTCCCATGTGCGTTGCTTTTGAAGGGTCTCTTCCAACGGTAAGGTGGCAAAAAGAATTTTGTCTCATTCAGTGCTTGTGCCACCTTTTTAATCTTTGTCGCTACAGTGGTTCCTGAAAAGAACGAAAGAAAATCAGGAGGTCTCGTATGGTGCTTGACTTGAAATGGAAGTTCCATTCTGTCAAGCTTCTGGGTGATATCTTTGATCAGTACTCCCCAAAATAGTGATGTTTCGCCTGAATGCTCTGGATCTTCAATAAGGTCAGACATTTGCTCATTCATTTGCTCTGCTTCTTGCTCCACCTTTTCTTCACAGATATATTTTAGGATTTCCGCATTCAATTCTTCATCTGTCATCTATGAAATGCATGCTCCAGAAGTATCAACGTGAGTATGTAAAGATGTGTCTAGCATTAGGTCTTCATCCTCTGAGGTTGATGTGATTGGCTCAGATAGATCTTCTTCAAACATTTGTGCAAATCATTCTCCAAGATCTTCATTTTGAGGCTGAAAAGTTTCATCCTCCTTTGTTGGTGCAATTGGTATAAATAGCTCAGCTTTTTCATCCTCATTAGAGTCAGAATAATAAAAATCAAACAGAGATTTTGTTGGTTTGGGCTCCTGAACTGATACCTCCAATTCTTGATACTGTTCTGCTTCGTCCTCTGTTATAATGTCATGATGAATCTCAGGATATTTTAAGGCTTCTTCAGTAGTATTTGAATTTACTCCGTGAGATATGTGATTCATGTTATCTGTTAATTGTCTAACTTGATCTGTCATCCTCTGTATAGACGCCGCTTGACTCTAAATTTGTGCATCAAATTAAGCTTCCCGTTCCTCGAACCAATCTTTGAGCATGTGAATCAACTGATCTTCCTCTGATGGTTCTGGTTCTTGATGAAGATTATAGAGGATGGTGGATAAGATGGAAAATATGATGGTTCTTCGTACCTTGAATGATTCCAATAATTCTTCCACTCTGAAAGGTATATACATTGATCGCTCGGGTGGTTACCATCACATATTACACATCTCCCCATTTCATTCTGTTGAGAAAATGTAGAATTGCTTGATTCTGACATCCAGTGATAGTTGTTGGGCTGGATAACAGGCCTCAGAAAACCGGACTGTTGCTCCCTGAATTGGGGTGTATCTTCTTCTAGTAAAGCTCGTAATCTTTCAATCTCCCAATAATGTTCCATTTTTCAATCACCTGAAAGCAAAAGACAGAAATAAAAATTACAGATAAAAATAAAGAAAATTAGATACAAGTAAATTAGATAGCTTCAAAATTAATAACTCAAGAAAAATAAGTCCCCGGCAACGGTGCCAAAAACTTGACCGGCGTAAACACACACGTATAACGCAAGCGCACGTATTGTTCAAGTAGTATAAAAATATCGATCCCACGAGGACTTAATTCCTACTGTTGTTATTAATTATTGATATTATTTATTTACAGGTATCTAATTATAGGGAGAAGAGAATGATTGCTTTTGTTGGTTGAATGTGGATTTGCTAATTAAAATAAAAACAGACTCAAAAGAAAATACTAAGGAAAATAACAAAAGACTCAAAGATGTAAGGTTGTGACTCCACACAATATTATTATAAATATGAATTGATTCTCTTATATATGTGTAATAAATTAGTTTGCTAACCTGGAACAAGAAAATATGCAAAAGCCTATGTCGATGGTCAGATGCAAATACCCAGTATAACCCAATTGAACCATATGTCTATGTCAACCAAATCACCTGGATTCATTAAATTCAAGTTCCAATTATGGCTACCCCCGCCCGACAGGTATATGTCTATCCTGTAAGGAAATCTATTAAAGGGTTATCTATCCTCAAGGAAGATCGTAGGCTATTGAATCTAAGGCTGAAGCCTAAAATCCCTATATCTAGTTCATTTTAAGTTTACCACATCAATCTTATTGGTGATCAGACAACAAGAAACATTAAGCTTAAGACTCAATAAACAAACTAAAGAATTACCCAATAAATAATTAAATCATTAATTAAGCCTAGTAATATTGTGTTTCATCACTTCCCTAGAATAAAAATAAAATGCTAGGGTTAGGGGATCCATTTTTAGAAATCTCAAATTATTATAATATGGAAATTGCCAGTATTATCCAATTAAGTTGAACCAGCCATAAAGGCGGTGTTATTATTTATCCATAAACCAGGCATATAGGCGGTAATTATCTGTCACCTAAAGACCAGCCATATACGCGGTGTCACATTATGTTACATAATTAAAACCAGCCATTAAGGCGGAATCAACTTTTAATTAATATTATCAAATCACAATTTCCATATTATAATTGAAGTGAGATTAATCTACCTTTACTATTTCTAATTTAGAAATATCCCTTATTATATCATATAAATCTGTGTGATATTTACCAACCAGCCATATAGACGGTATCCTTATTAAGTCAAATTAATAATTAATTACCAACCGACCAACCAGGCGGTATCCTCATTAAGTCAGGTTAAAACCAGTTTAAAAATAATTACCAACCGACCAATATAGCGGTATCCTTATTAAATCAGGTTTTAAATAATTTATATATTATAATTAAGAGAGATTAATCTAAATTATAAAAGTAAAAAGCTTCACATTTACCCCAGCAGTAAATTAACTACTGAACATGAAAGAACAAAAAAGAAAATAAAATAAAATTTTATTACAAAAAGTAAAAATGCATAATTAAAAATACTAAAAGTAAAAATACTTAATTTAAATTACAAAAACTTAAACACACAAGATGCAATCCTTAAAGTCCTTACAAAACACAAGGAAGGCATGATTTGAATTCTGAAATCGAGCTGAATTTATAGGCGTCAGTGGGGTGTCCACGTCGCGATGCGCAGCTCGCATCGCGACGCGCAGCTCGCGTCGCGACGCACGTGATTATCAAAATGGCAGTTTCTGGTTCGTCGTCTTCAGATTCTTATCTGACACGTGACGATTCGGATAAAGAGATAAGGTGACATATGGCAAGGCGGTTGTGAGCTAAATGATTGCGATGACGTGGCGATGACGTGGCGCTGACGTGGCGAAAGTGATTGTCGGCACCATAGAATGATGACACTTGGCACGCTGTGATTGGTTGATGATGACGTGGCGGTGACGTGGCACGTTGACTCGGTCAACTGGTGATGTGGACGATGACGTGGAGTGACACATGGCGGCACGTGGCGATGGCGACTGTCGGCACCGAAGGATGATGACACGTGGCACGGTGCATGTTGGAAATGTATTCGCGTCCATTATCTGTGCGAAGGCACTTCAGTTTCTTCCTTGTTTCATGCTCGACCATGGCATGGAACAGTTTGAAGTAGTCCATAACTTGTTCATTTAGTTTCAGAAAAAACACCCATACCTTCCGAGAAGCATTGTCAATAAAAGTCAAAAAGAAATTATTACCGCCTAGTGAATATACCTCCAAGGTTCACAAACATCAGAGTACACCAGACTGAGTAACTCTGATCTTCTAGTAGAAGAAAAATTGAAAGAGACTCTATGTTGCTTACCGAATAGATAATGATTGCAAGGATCCAGAGCAGTATTTTAGGAGACAGAGATTAGATCCTTCTTTATCAAGGTAGATAACCCCATTTCACTCATGTGTCCGAGTCTCCGGTGCCACATAATCTGAGAATCCTCTGGTTCAGCTAATGACCAACGTAAACACACAAGTATAACGCAAGCGCACGTATCATTCAAGTAGTATAAAAATATCGATCCCACGAGTACTTAATTCCTACTGTTGTTATTAATTATTAATACTATTTATTTACAGGTATCTAATTACAGGGAGAAGAGAATGATTGTTTTTGTTGGTTGAATGTGGATTTGCTAATTAAAATAAAACAGACTCAAAAGAAAATACTAAGGAAAGTAATAAAAGACTCAAAGATCTAGGGTTGTGACTCACACAATATTATTATAAATATGAATTGATTCTCTTATATATGTGTAATAAATTAGTTTGCTAACCTGGAACACCGAAAATATGCAAAAGCCTCTGTCGACGGTCAGATGCAAATACCCAGTATAACCCAATTGAACCATATGTCTATGTCAACCAAATTACCTGGATTCATTAAGATCAAGTTCCAATTATGGCTACCTCCACCCGACAGGTATATGTCTATCCTGTAAAGAAATCTATTAAAAGGTTATCTATCCTCAAAGAATATCGTGGGCTATTGAATCTAAGGCTGAAACCTAAAATCCCTATGTCTAGTTCATTTTAACTTTACCACATCAATCTTATTGGTGATCAGACAACAAGAAGCATTAAGCTTAAGACTCAATAAACAAACTAAAGAATTACCCAATAAATAATTAAATCAATTATTAAGCCTAGTAATATTGTGTTTCATCACTTCCCTAGAATAAAAATAAAATGCTGGGGGTTAAGGGATCCACTTTTAGAAATCTCAAATTATTATAATATGGAAATTGCTAGTATTATCCAATTAAGTTGAACCAGCCATAAAGGCGGTGTTATTATTTATCCATAAATCAGCCATATATGCGGTAATTATCTGTCACCTAAAGACCAGCCATATAGGTGGTGTCACATTATGTTACATAATTAAAACCAGCCATTAAGGCGGAATCAACTTTTAATTCATATTATTAAATCACAATTTCCATATTATAATTGAAGTGAGATTAATCTACCTTTACTATTTCTAATTTAGAAATCTCCCTTATTATAATATATAAATCTCCGTGATATTTACCAACCAGCCATATAAACGGTATCCTGATTAAGTCAAATTAATAATTAATTACCAACCGACCAACCAGGCGTTATCCTCATTAAGTCAGGTTAAAACCGATTTAAAAATAATTACCAACCGACCAATATAGCGGTATCCTTATTAAGTCAGGTTTTTAAATAATTTATATATTATAATTAAGAGAGATTAATCTAAATTATAAAAGTAAAAAGCTTCACCTTTACCCTAGCAGTAAATTAACTACTGAACATGAAAGAACAAAAATAAAATAAAATAAAATTTTATTACAAAAAGTAAAAGTGCATAATTAAAAATAGTAAAAGTAAAAATGATTAATTTAAATTACAAAAAACTTAAACACACAAGATGCAATCCTTAAAGTCCTTACAAAACTCAAGGAAGGCATGATTTGAATTCTGAAATCGAGCTGAATTTATAGGCGTCAGTGGGGTGTCCGCGTCGCGACGCGCGTGGTTGTCGACGTGGCAGCTTCTGGTTCGTCGGCTTCAGATTCTTATCTGACACGTGCCGATTCGGATAAAGAGATAAGGTGACATGTGGCAAGACGGCTAGGAGCTGAATGATTGAGCTGACGTGGTGATGATGTGGCGACACGTGGTTAAAGTGACTGTCGGCACCATAGAATGATGACACGTGGTACGCTGTGATTGGTTGATGATGACGTGGCGGTGACGTGGCACGTTGACTCGGTCAACTGGTGATGTGGACGATGATGTGGAGTGACACGTGGAGGCACGTGGCGATGGCGACTGTAGGCACCGTAGGATTATGACACATGGCACGACGTGCGTTAGCAGATCGGATGTGATGGTGACACGTGGCACGACGCACGTTAGCAAAGTCAAACTTCTCAGATCCTGACTTGTGGACCAGACGCACGTTAGCAAGTCTTGGTGCATGTTAGGCGTCACGACGCAGGCAGCTTGCGCGTCGCGACGCAGACAAATTACAAAAATGCCATTTTCGTCATTTTTCACTGTTTTGGCCCCAAATAACCTCCAGAGAGTCCTGAAACTTTATTTATCTTCAAAAAAACACAAAACACATCAAAATATTCACAAAGCTCAAGAAACTATACAAAATATTAAGTTAAATGAGTGGGAAATAGTGATATAATTACCACTCATCAGCTACATTGAGGGTTTTTGCACAAATCTTCACATGATGACCATGGCACATTTGATAATTCTCCAAGTGTCATTGCTAAAGTGGCTAGCATAACCCTGTTTATCAATGGCTACCTCTGAGAGTAAGTTGAGCCGAAGTTCTGGAACATGTCTCACCTTCTTCAGGGTTATTGTATACCATTCATTTCTCTGCAACTGTATTTCACCAATTCCTACTATCTGAGAAGAACTGATATTTCCCATATTCACTGCTTCAATGTCTCATGCTTTGTATGTTGTGAATAAATCCTTGTGAAAAGTGACGTGGTAGGATGCTGCAGTATCCACCACCGACTCAACATCCTGAGTTGCGGTGTAAAGGCATGCTTCTTCCTGGCCGGAGCATATAGCTACATCTCAAGTAACTACTGGTGTCTCCGTATCATTCTTCTTCGGCTGGTTATTGCCTTGTCTCTGCTCTCGTTGCAGTTTCCGGCAATTCTTCTTTAGGTGGCATCTATGCCACAGTGGAAGCACTTGTATATGGGTTTTCTTCCGTCCTTGGATTTGCCTATGCCTTTCCCTTTGCCTTGATTTTTCTCCAGTTGTCTTCCTCGATGCTCCGAGACAAGGGCTTCTGTTTGATCTGAGCCCACGTCTTTTCTTCTTCTTCATTTTACAAGACATATTTTACCATTGGCATGGTAAGTTTGCCTCCTGGAGCTGAATTGCTGAGAGTAACCACCAGTGTCTTCCAGCTATAAGGAAGATAACTGAGTAGCAAAAGGGCTTGAACTTCATATGCCAGTTACATGTCTACTGCAGACAACTGGTTCACCAGGCTTTAGAACTCGTTGGTGTGTTCTGCAACAGAAGTTCCACTCCGTAGCTTCAGGTTCACCAAACGCCTTATGATTAAGGCTTTATTCCGAGCTATTTTGGCCTGGAACATGTGTTGGAATTGTCTAAGCATCCCAAGATCATTTCAAGCATTGAAAATACATGTGAATACAATCAACGAAGTTGCAGAATACTTACATCAAGCGATTGAGACGATGCGGTGAAGACAAAAAAAAAGTTCTGCTGACCGGCGTAACACACACGTATAACGCAAGCGTACGCATCGTTCAAGTAGTATAAAAAATATCGATCCCATGAGGACTTAATACCTAAGCTATTAATTTTATGAGGTCAAATGATTACTAATATCTAACAGGTTGTTTGATTGATTTGAAATGGCGACGATTCTAAATTTAAAGACAAGTAAATAAATTGTTCGAAAGTAAGTTTTAAGAAAATTCAATATTAAAAACTATCTAGGGTTGTGAATCTTTTCAATATTATTTAAAGATGAAGTGGTTGTCCTATAGTTGGGTAATATATTGATTTATTAACCTAGAACACTAAATTAAGTGATCGCCTCTTCCGATGGTCAATTACAAATACCTAGTATAATCCAATTGAACCAAATATCTATGTCAACCAAATTACCTAGATTCATTAAGATTAAGTTCCAATTAAGGCTACCCCCGCCCGACAGGTATATTCCTATCCTGTAAGGAAATCTATTAAAAGAGTTATCTATCCTCAAGGAAGATCGTGGGCTATTGAGTCTAAGGTCTTAAACTTAAAATCCCTATGTCTAGTTCATTTTAAGTTTTACTTAATCAATTTTATTAATGGCCAGTTAATAAAAAGCATTAAGATTAAGACTCAATAAATAAATCTTTATATTACCCAAACTATAATCTAACTCTTATAAACCAGTGATATTGAAATTCATCACAACCCTAGATAACTAACTTAGTTATGACACATGGCTCGGGCTAGTAAAAACTTAAAAGTAAAAACCATAAAGTAAAAATGCGAAATAGTAAATGCGGTAAAGTAAATACTGAAAAGTAAATAAAAATAAAATGCTAAGGTAAAAGGAATTACTTTTACTATTTACTATTTTAGATATCTCCCATAAAATAATATATAAACTTGTGATAATATTACCAACCAGCCATATAGGCGGTAACCTGATTAATTCAAATTAAGTCCGACCAGCCATAAAGGCGGTATAATTTGTCCATGAACCTGCCATATAGGCGGTAAGAAAATTTAATTATCAACCAGCCATAAAGGCGGTATCCTGGATTAGTCAGGTTTAAACCAATTTAAATTTAATAACCAACCGACCAATATGGCGGTATCCGTATTAAGTCAAATTTTAAATAGTAAATATATTATTTTTAAGGGAGATTAATCTAAATAGTAACAGTAAAAAGAATTACCTTTCACCTTAGCAAGGAGAAGTTACCTCATCATGGTTGAATAGTAAAACTGAAACAATAAAAACAAGATAAATTACTATTACTATTACTATTACAGAAAGTAATTACTATTACAAAATGTAATTAATTACAAAACTTAAATTAAAAGAGATTAGAGAGAGAAACTCTCGATTTTACATCAAAGAAATGAGAGAGAATGTGCAACTAAAACTGAAATGGCGGCCTTCTTTTATAGGCAAATTTTGGTCCAGCGTCGCGACGCTGAAAATGCACTAGCGTCGCGACGCTGGCAACAGTTTCTGGAGTCCAAGCGTACGTTGACCACGCGGCTGTCGGCACAATAATTGGTGACATATGTCACGCTCTGGTTGACTGGCGATGCGATCCAATGAAATCGTGCCACGTGTAATCTTGTGATTGGGTGTAAATTCGGTCTAATAGAATGGTGACACGTGGCATGCTCTGATTCGTTGATTATTCGGTCCAAGAGAGAGGCGACACGTGGCACGCGGTTTGGGTGGTCCAATGAGGTGATGACACGTGGCATGAGGCGCATGTTAGCAAGGGCGGCGCACGTTAGCAAGATCCGGTGCACGTTAGCAAGTCCAACCTATCAGATTTTGACACGTGGCTGACGGCGCATGTTAGCACATTCGGCGCATCCTGGGCGTCGCGCCGCGCATGGCTTCAGCGTCGCGACGTTGAAAAGACGAAAATATCCCTGTTGACTCATTTTTGTCCGTTTTTGCCCCAAATTGCCTCAAGTGCTTTCCAAACTTTATTTATCTGCAAAATAACAACAAAACACATCAAAACGTTCATAAAACTTGAGAAACAATACAAAACATTAGGCTAAATGAGTGGGAAATAGTGATATAAATACCACTCATCATCTGCCCTCCTCCATGAAGCTCGGCAGTGAGCAATTTTTGATCTTCAAGATTCGGCCATCTTGGTCCTCCATTGATGCTCCAAGCTCCAAGCTTTGGTTGATGGTGATTCCAAGCTCATGAAGTGAGTTCCCTATCACCTTTGTATGGCTCCTATGTGTGCTAGCACTTGGTGTTTTTGCCACAAAAACTCCATGCTTCTCCTCCATTTTCACGGTGAAACCATAAACATTTTGGAGAGGAATCAGTCCAAGACCGTGTGAGAGAGAGGAGCATTTTGGCTCCAAAACCGTAAAGGTTGCAAGAGAGAGATAGATCAATTGTTTTTGTTTTTGTATATCTAATACACAAAACCAAAAAAGTCAAATACCAAATATTAAATAAATGATAAATGTCTTTCAAGCTTTCAAAATCTTTTTTCAAACAACTCCCATCAAGTCACATCAATCAATAAATCAAACGACAAGTAGTCACATCACTCAAAGTGACTAATGATTTGACGCTTGAAGTGACTAGCGATTTTGACGCTTGATTTGACTTACGTGCCGCACTCGAATTCGAAATGCGAATGCGCTCGCAAACAATCTCGGGCTTGGGTTCGCTAATTCCAAATTAACAAATTTTTCGTTGTGACGTAATAAATGATTATGCCTAGTGAAATCACTATTCAAGTCGCTAATGAATTAATTCTAAATTAACTGGTTCGCCCAAATTAAAATCTAATTTTAATTCCGCGTCGAAATCCAATTTCGTATAATATATCTAATATATTATTTTAATCGATTAATTCCAAATTAATCGTTTTCTCTCTTTAAATGATATTTTATCCTAGATAAAATATCTCCGCAATTAATCCCAGATTAATTTTCTTTCTCTACTAATTAATCTCAGATTAATAAATTGCGAGTCATACGTCATCGGTGAATCTTCGGGAAGCGACCCATGAGATCCCCGGATATGTTGGCAGTAAATTCGGTCGTCGGACTATCCGAACACGTAAGTACCTAGTACTACATTTATACCGATTTACAAGACAAGGTTGGCTTCTAGCAAAGCGCCATGCCTACCCAATTCTCCAGAAACATGCTTACATGAATAAGCAATCTATATCAGGCGTAGTATACGTAGTATTGCGTATTTCGATCCAGTATCGGATGTCACGTGCTAGGCCTGGGGCTGGATTTGTGTCTGCCCCGTACGAAGCACATATCGGATGTCTGATAACTAGTCTCTATAATCGGATAAACATGACCTTGTCATTTTATCCCGATGACTGCAGTACATAAGAGAACCAGTACCGTATCCTACGTGACGATCATCTCCATATGACTGGAGTGATACTTCCGTCTTGACATCACACCCAACACACTACGATTCTCAATATACCCAGCAGAGGCGTACACAAAACATGTTAATGCCCCGGACGACCAAAACCAAAGTATATTGATTGTCGCAAGTATTAGTGGTGCAAGTCTCAGGTTAAGACCAAATACACCTACCCTGATTTCATACTTCCATAGACACATAGTCATACTACCAATGGAATTCCGAGGGGGTCTATCCAGAGCAAAGCTGTTTCCCGTACCATCGGTAAAACACAACCTCCTATTACACTTGCATGAGTATCATATACCCAAATATATGAGAACTATGCGCGTTGTGCCCTCACAAACGCGCACAAGTGTAATACTAGTCTTTTACGCATTATCGATGTCCAATCTCGATAATACTCTGACTATGGATATTTAATGATTTATCCTTCGTGGACTGATACTGTCTCATATCATTCTCAATCCAGGAACTAATCATATGGACCTCATATCATTTATACATCTTGGTGATCTAATCACAAATGATAAGAGAGCAATCTCCTTTGTAACATAGTTAATTTGTACAACAACACCATGATCTGTACAAATAATGACGCTATGGGTCATAATTGTCCAACAATCTCCCACTTGGCCTATAGCCAGTCACTCGAGTGTCTGACACCCGAACTATGTACGGTTGGCTCAAACTGCTGAGAAAAGGCTTTCGTCAGCGGATTTGCATGATTATCATCTGATGCGATTTATTTGATCATCACATTACCACAATGTATGATCCGAACAAATCAGATTAATATCGAAGTATTTATCTGGATCGTTGATGAGACCATTAATTCTTTAGCCTGCGTTGTAGCCTAGCTCAGCTGCTAACAGAACTATATCTAATCTAATTAGATTTGTTATCGACCCAAATGGCTTCTATTGCTGCCTCAGCTGCAGCAATAACCCTCATTAGTTGTTTATTTGGTAACAGTATCTTGCTTGGAAGATTTCCAGCTCACTGTTTCGTTATTCAAACTTTATAGTACCTTTTTCGACTTATAGTCATTTTATCGGTTAGGAAACTTGCAGTAGTGATCCCAGTCACTTCAAGTTCTCATTCTCCATAGATTAAGACAACATCCTTAGATCTCTAAGATACTAATGGATGTTCTTAATATCAATCCATTGACTATCACTTGGATTGGCCTGTTTGTGAATCCATATGCTCAAAGCGTATGAGACACCAGGTCGCGTACATTTTTCAATGTACGATTTCTCGGAGAGTTTTCATGAAAGCCAAGCTTTCACCGATTGTTTTTATGGGAATATAATTTCCAAGAAATGACATATCATCATTATTTATAGGACATTTTTGTCAGTGCGCTCCCACTAACCCTTTTATATACACAAGAATCATTTTGTTTTGAATTAAATCATAAAGTATTATGATTACATCAAAGCGATAATCCAAGAACCTAATGATTGCTTCAATCCAAACATGGATCGAATAACCTGTAAACCTTGTTTGCTAGTTTTAGGTACAAAACCTGGAGGATGTTGTAAACATCCTCCAAAAGGTTTCCGTTTAAGGAAAGCGATTTTCCTTTCAGCTGACATATTTCATAAATGAAACATGCATCGTTAGCAAGCATTATCCAAATGGATTTACCGTGGCAACAGGTAAAAGGTTTCGTTGTAATCAACACAATGTTGATAACAATACCTTTCCGCTACAAGCTTAGCTTTGTACGTTGGTATGTTGCCATCCATGTATGTCTTCCTTGAAGACTTATATAGTACCAATAGGCACAATGCCTTGTGGCACAACAACTAGTGTTCCAAACATAGTTGATATACATGGAATCCATTTCGGACTCATTGCACTTTGCCATAATATGGAGTCAATACCTTGAATTACTTCCTTGTACGTAGTCAGTTGGTATACCTCAATAAGATTGACATCTTTATGAGGTGAGATCAGAAACCCATACCCCATGTTGTTTTTTGACTCTCTCCGACATACGTGGTTCTTGTGTATTTGAAGATTAATGGTATAGTTTCATCCTTGATGAACTATTTGTGTTCCATTAGGAATCGGTGCCTGGAATAGTATTACTCCGATTTTCATCGAGTTTTACTATCCTCCCACTTACCACTGCATATCGGTATTCCTCTTAGGAAAACGGCATGGTGAGCAACAATTAAATTGTTCTCTTGTGAGATGTATAAGTACTATACTTAGGTTTCCCTAGGATAACCTACAATTGGCACTTATCCAATTTGGGTTTTAGTTTGGTATCATCCAAACCTATGCCTAGCATTCCCAAATTTATAGGAATGAGAAAACCCAGTTTCTTTCCTATTCATATCTAATATGAAGTATGTCAAACATATTTTTATGGAACCTTATTCAAAATAAGTTATGCACTGTTAATGCGTATCCGTTGAAGGAAATGGTAGCTCAGAGCGACTCATGATTAACCTTATCATGTCCAAAAAAATTTGGTTACTCAGTTCGGACACACCGTCAAATTGATGTGTTCCGGGAGGAGTCCTCATTGAAAGAATACTATACTCTTTCAAGTATATGAGAAACTTATTGCTTAAGTATTTTCATAATGGTCTAACTGTGATGGTATAATACTTTAGCCGATCTGTTTGTCTATTTCGTGTCGAAACTTTAAAAGTTTTCGATTTGTGTTTCAAAATAAACACATAACCATAACGCGATGCCACATCCGTAAAGGTCACGAAATATTCATATCCACCTCTAGCCTAGCTAGACATGGGCCCACTTGCTTCACTATGAACGAGGGCTAACAGATCGGTGGCATTTACACTTTTACCAAGTAACTAGTGTTATAGGCATTTTGCCCAATAAACTAGATTCGTAGACTTTATTTAATTGGAATCAAATCAATCCTGGTACCCACTCTTCGAAAGTGTGGATATACGAGTCTTGTTTAAATGTGTCCCATAAAACAATGCCACAATAAAGTCTCTTCTGATCAAATCAGTTTGAGCTATTTGTTTGTCATGTTATACGTTTGAGATTTATTTATATTCAAAATATAAATGCTGTTATTCACATCTAATGTGTTTATCTCAATATCATCTTTATATAATGAAACACTTTAGTGTTCTAGAATATAAAGGTATATCCGTAACAGATTATACACTGATATAGAGATAATGTTCCTAGTCAAACTAGTTACATTATACAGTTTTCTAATTTAAGTACACACCCGAAGGGTAGTTCCTAAACTTAGGTATCTACAGTTAAAACATCGACTTTCGTCCTATTTCCGATTTGCAGATAAATCTCAACTGAAGTCTGTATCATGCTCATAGCAGATTCCAAACATTAGTACATATTTATGTATCACACTAAGTGTTTAAATCCAATTTTAATACGAGTAGTGAACATATTTTATGACAAACATACTTGAAGTCAGAGCCTTACCCCATCTTCAATTTCTTCATGTCCGCCTTGTTCAAACGGCAGTCACGCTTCCGCGATCCCGTTTGACACAATTTAGACAGACACTTTGGGATATGTCCTTTATCTTCCCAAAAGATTATAATGATTTTGCCTTTGCCCTTTTTCAAAACTCCAGAAGCCATTGGCCTAGCCTTGGCCTTTTGGAATATCAAAGTAAGATGCGCATTGCGCTACTTGCCTAATTGCAAACTTTGACTTTATCTCCTTGAGAATAGTCATTAACTCTCCAAGAGTTAATATTGCAATTGAGTACTTCTAAATCTAAGAATAGATCTATGAAGATCCTTCAATTTCATTATCATACTTTAAGGATCTAATCCTTAGTTCTGATTCAGAAATTAAAGAGTCTATATGACAAGTATAATGGATTTAAGCACTAAAGTTATCATCACATGAATCTTCCAAAGATCATGCTCTACTTTTTTCTTAACTCCAGGCTAAGGCCTAATATGTTATTTTATCAAATAAAGTAACTTATTAGTTTCTAAGACCATCCTGAAACTTTATTCCCAATTTGAAAATTAAATCATTTAAATACATTCTCCCTATGATTATGTTTTAAATGTCAATCTTTCAATTTTATCTTGATTCTAATAGTACAACTATTTAATCAACGATTTTGGTACTATTCATTATAATGATTACTATAGTCCAACTATTTAATCAATTATAATTGAATTGTTTGAATACAGTCCAACTGTTAATTTAAAACAACATTTAAATATTAGTCAAACTAACATTTAATTTATTTGACGAATGATATTTATTTTGAGCGTGTATGGCAAGTAATTAAACGAATATTGCAAATTCAATTCTTGCCTCCCACTATTTTTCGACGATCCTCTAACCCTATATCGAGTACTCGGGAAACCGTGTTTCCTAGCGGGCTAGGATCCCGTTAAAGATCACACAATCTTGACTTTGGCCAACAAATTGTATGATAATTAACTAGGTAGATCTCTAAGATCAATTGGATCCAATCCAATTCCTAGATCCAGTAGGGGGACATCCAAGTCCGAAACATATATCTTATATATGCCAATATATCCAATATATTGCCTAACCTTTTTCCTCTAAATCAACTAAGCCTTGGCTTTGGCACAACAAACTTAGTGATCTCAGTTAAGCGGAACCCATTGACCATGGAAAGCTTCGTAATCAATGTCGATGGACAAGAAGTGGTCTTGACTTTGGCCAACAAACCACAACTCGGACAAGACACCGATATGGAACAAAGCTCTCGTGATTCAAACACATCCTCGACGGACAAAGGCCTTGACTTTGGCCAACAAACCAATGCCAGTCTCAGATCTTGAGTAAGAATCACTCAATGGAAGGAAAAAAGCTTAATATTTTGCGAGGGTTTTTCGAGTGCAAATTGGCAACCAATTTATTATCTTTGTTAAGGTCTCATCAACATGCACCCTTAAACATGCATTCTAAACACAAAATAAAGCGCGTATAATTAAATAATAATGATATGCGGATGGATACTTTACACATTGATCCTAGATCAAATCTCTCATTTTCCTCTCTCCCGCTAGCACAAGTATTTGCTTCTACCAGTTACATTACACTTCTAAAGAAACCTCATTTACATTGAGGGGAATATGTGAGAAGAGAAATACAAAGAGTATGGAGGAAATAGGCTGGACACGCAGGTCCAATTAATAAATTCCAAATTTATTACAACAATTTTAAAATTACCCCACCCATCTAATATCCATCCGATATACATTATTCATTCATCGCAACCATGTATTCACACAAGCATGTTATCAATCAATCTAATCAAATTAATTAATCTGATAATTAATGACCATCCAATGTTCAAACAACGATTTGATTTTGTGCGAGTCAAACTCGTTTTACGAATAAGTACTCAAAGTACGAATTCTTGAATTAAATTAAACTACAACATTAAATCCAATTCAATTTGTATTAATACTAATTCATTTATTTAATTCCAAATTAAATATTACACTTTATTAATAAACCTTTCTCTGATACCATTGTTGGAATTGTCTAAGCATCCCAAGATCATTTCAAGCATTGAAAATACATCTGAATACAATCAACGAAGTTGCGGAATACTTACATCGAGCGGTTTAGACGATGCGGTAAAGATAAAAAAATGTTATGCCCTCCTCCATAAAGCTCGACAATGAGCAGTTTTTGATCTTCAAGATTCGGCCATCTTGGTCCTCCATTGATGCTCCAAGCTCCAAGCTTTGGTTGATGGTGATTCCAAGCTCATGAAGTGAGTTCCCTATCACCTTTGTATGGCTCCTATGTGTGCTAGCACTTGGTGTTTTTGCCACAAAAACTCCATGCTTCTCCTCCACTTTCACGGTGAAACCAGAAACATTTTGGAGAGGAATCAGTCCAAGACCTTGTGAGAGAGAGGAGCATTTTGGCTCCAAAACCGTAAAGGTTACAAGAGAGAGAGAGATCAATTGTTTTTGTTTTTGTATATCTAATACACAAAACCAAAAAAGTCAAATACCAAATATTAAATAAATGATAAATGTCTTTCAAGCTTTCAAAAGCTTTTTTCAAACAACTCCCATCAAGTCACATCAATCAATCAATCAAACGACAAGTAGTCACATCACTCAAAGTGACTAATGATTTGACGCTTGAAGTGACTAGCGATTTGACGCTTGATTTGACTTACGTGCCGCACTCGAATTCAAAATGCGAATGCGCTCGCAAACACTGTTCACGCTCGCAAACACGCTTAAATGATTATGCCTAGCGAAATCACTATTCACGTTGCTAACGAATTAATTCTAAATTAACTCGTTCGCCCGAACTAAAATCCAATTTTAATTTCGCGTTGAAATCCAATTTCGTATAATATATTGAATATATTATTTTAATCGATTAATTCCAAATTAATCGTTTTCTCTCATTAAATGATATTTTATCCTAGATAAAATATCTCCGCAATTAATCCCAGATTAATTTTCTTTCTCTACTAATTAATCCCAGATTAATAAAGTGCGAGTCATACGTCATCGCTGAATCTTCGGGAAGTGACCCATGAGATCCCCAGATATGTTGGTAGTAAATTCGGTCGTCGGACTATCCGAACACGTAAGTACCTAGTACTACGTTTATACTGATTTACAAGACAAGGTTGGCTTCTAGCAAAGCGCCATGCCTACCCAATTCTCCAGAAACATGCTTACAGGAATAAGCGATCTATATCAGGCGTAGTATACATAGTATTGTGTATTTTGATCCAGTATCGGATGTCACGTGCTAGGCCTGGGGCTGGAATTGTGTCTGCCCCGTACGAAGCACATGTCGGATGTCTGGTAACTAGTCTCTATAATCGGATAAACATGACCTTGTCATTTTATCCGGATGACTGCAGTACATAAGAGAACCAATACCGTATCCTACGTGACCATCATCTCCATATGACTGGAGTGATACTTTCGTCTTGACATCACACCCAACACACTACGATTCTCAATATACCCAGCAGAGGCGTACACAGAACCTGTTAAAGCCCCGGACGACCAAAACCAAAGTATATTGATTGTCGCAAGTATTAGCGGTGCAAGTCTCAGGTTAAGACCAAATACACATACCTTGATTTCGGACTTCCATAGACACATAGTCATACTACCAATGGAATTCCGAGGGGGTCTATCCAGAGCGAAGATGTTTCCCGTACCATCGGTAAAACACAACCTCCTATTACACTTGTTTTAGTATCATATACCCAAATATATGAGAACTATGTCGTTGTGCCCTCACAAACGCGCACAAGTGTAATACTAGTCTTTTACGCATTATCGATGTCCAATCTCTATAATACTCTGACTAGGGATATTTAATGATTTATCCTTCATGGACTGATACTGTCTCATATCATTCTCAATCCAGGAACTAATCATATGGACCTCCTATGTTTAATACATCTTGGTGATCTAATCACAAATGATAAGAGAGCAATCTCCTTTGTCACATAGTTAATTTGTACAACAACACCATGATCTGTACAAATAGTGACGTTATGGGTCATAATTGTCCAACAACATATCTTACAGCTTTATCCACATTTCGTAAGCATCTTTATCTTGTGCTACATGGTGGAAGACACTGTGACCAATCCACTGTCTAATCTGACCCAAAGTTCTGTTATTGAGTTTGTTAAAGTCATACTCTTTAACAGATTCTGGTCTCACTCCATTCACCTCGATAACATCAAATAAATCTTTACAGTGTAAATAATCTATCATCCGAGGTCTCCAGAGGGAGTAATTAGTTGCTGTCATCTTCATCATTGCACCAGAAAGGGAATCTTCCATTTCTATTTTAAGTTTTAGAGTTTAAAATTAAAATACGTTAAAATATGGGTGAATTTCACAAATCAGAGGTCACCGTTGCGTCCGAAATGGTCGAAAATGGTGGATTAGACACTTAGTTGGTCCAAATCCGACTAAGGGGCTGATTTGTAAAATTCTAAAACTTTTGAGGCTAAATTGTAAATTTCAAAGACTTTAGGGGTCTAAATGAAATTTACCAGGCTGCTGTCGTGGCAGATGATGTGGCAATGCTGACATGGAAAATGTGGGATCGACATGTTGACGTGGCTGACACGTGGCGATGACGTGGCAAATAGGCTGGTGTGGCAGCTTGGTTGGCGATGATGTGGCGCCACGTGGTCGTCTTCAACCTCGGTTTAGCGCGTGTGGCATGTACTGAGACTGGGCTCCACTCGCCGGCGCTTGTTGGCGCGTGCGGCTTCTCTGGGGCTTCATTTGATCATCGAAAAATACCACCGAGCTCGTCTCGACGTGAACTAGCTGATGGTACCCTCAAAATCAAATTTTGACAACTTTTGTCGGAACCGATTTTCTGAATTGAAGCTTTGTTTCTAAGTTTCGGGATCCCTCCATGTAACCTTAGCTCCTAATACCACTTGTTGTGATTCTCTGATCACTCTAGAATGTGTTTGAGGAAAAACCAAATGTTTTTCTATTACTCACAATAATAGAATTACAAAAGTGTTTAAACTTTATAAAGGAAAAACCCTCACTACACTCTCTATACACAAACTTTGGGATGATTTTAGCTTAAGCATAAGCCCTGTATTTATAGCCAAGATTTGGCTTACATTTTCAACACTTCTACAGTAACCCACCATTCACTCCACCATTTACTCCCTAATTTCATGGGGATGGCAATCTTCTACCGAAATTATGTTGGCTGTTTCTGGTTGATGATTACAGCTTGTTGGATGCAGCTTCCATGCATGCTGGCTCTCACACATTATTCATTCCTCTTTTATTTTATCAAATAATTACCGGTCACACAAAATCGAAAAAACTACAAAAACAATAATAAGATTTAAAGAATTCAGAAACTTTACATGAACAAAAAACCTTAGTTGCAAAAGAAAACTCAATAATATTGTTCTTTTGGATATATTTTTTATTAGGGCAAAACTTGATCACATTGCTAGCTAGAAATGTATTAGTATTACAATGACTCGCAAGCAAAAGCAATTACTGGCGTAGGCTGCATATGTATTGCCATTCGAAGACTCATAATGCATGTTTGAAAGTTATATGTTCGGTTTTGTGGTGCAAAACAAAAAGATACAAGATTATATTATAGGCTTGACTCATGAGATCAATGTGGCAGCAAGAGGTATTGATATGGATCACGAAAATAGGCACTACAAGAAAACATAATATTACCAACCGAATTTTCGGTTGGTAAATAATGGATTTCAATCAGTATAATATATTAACGATTGATTACCAACTGAAATATTATGTCGGTATATGCTTGTCGGTAAATGAATACCGACTAAAATATATCCGGTCGGTGATATTATCGACCGATTACTGACCTAATATATTTCTATCAGTGTTATTACCGACTGATTATCGACTGTATATTACAAAATAATCAGTCGTTATATAGATGAATTCCCGTCAGTAATAATTCATCATTTTACCGACCGACATTATTAGGTCGGTAAATATATATTACCAATCATTATTTCTGTAACACCCTGCCAGAGGCAGGATGCTACCGGCAGGAGACAGGGTTGACCCATTGATGAGCGGAAAATATATCAATATTTTCCGCCCCTTTTACTTAATATTTTGTTTATCTTCTCGGGTTTGATGAACTTTTTGATGTGTTTTAGTTTATTTTGCAGATAAAATAATATTGGGACTCAATGAAATCATTTAGGATGAAATGTAGGTCAAATAAGGGTAAGAATTGGACTTGACATATTAATTTTGGAGATTGGAAACT
The DNA here is from genome assembly GCA_019454045.1 of Zanthoxylum bungeanum. Classification (NCBI taxonomy): domain Eukaryota; kingdom Viridiplantae; phylum Streptophyta; class Magnoliopsida; order Sapindales; family Rutaceae; genus Zanthoxylum; species Zanthoxylum bungeanum. Next base: position 188,275 of record SKCR01018435.1, on the reverse strand, counting down.
TGAAAGGGTTTTCTAACGAAGTGCAATTTTGGAAATTCTAATTTTACGCAACTGTGGTATTTTGGGCAAATTGTTTTATTCTGATATCGGATTGAGCTAATTCAAGTTCCAAATTAATGAAGACTCAAAGATCTACAACGTTGAAGAAAAAATAATTTCGAATTCTGAATATATCATGACCGAAATTGATGAAACATCCATAAGTGTGTTATGCGTAATTATTAAAGTCATTTTCAAAGCAAAAAAATAAAAAAATTAAAAAAAAAAAAATAGTCAAGCTCCCACCAAACATGATAGCAATTAATAAAGGATTTGGTGGAGCAATTAGTGGAGTAATTAATAATGGATTTGGTGGAGCAATTAGTGGAGCAATTAATAATGGATTTGGTGGATGATTTGATGGAGGCAAAATTTTGCCTATAAATACCAAGCCATTTCATTTGTAAATTCATATTTTATTGTTTGAAATTCCTTAAGAATAACTAAGAAGATTGTATCTTGTTTGTTTATTTACAGCTTTCAGAAAATTAATTTCCGCTTTCACACTTTCTTTTCTTTACTTTTCAGTTTTTACTTTCCGCAATTTACTTTTACGCACATTACTTTCATTTCTTTATTTTTTCAGTTTTTACTTTTCAAGCAATGAGGAGGTAACTCCCCATTGCTGGGGTAAAAGGTAAAGCTTTTATTATTACTAATTATAATATAATAACTTTTTAAAATCTGACTTGACGAGGATACCGCCATATTGGTCGGTTGGTAATTAATTATAAATTGGTTTTAACCTGACTAAGCATGGATACCGCCTGGTTGGTCAGTTGGTAATTAATTATTAATTTGACTTAATCAGGATACCGCCTAAATGGCTGGTTGGTAATTATCACGCAAAGTTAATATATTATATTAATGGAGATATCTAAAATAATAGTAATAAAAGTGGATCCTTTTACCTCAGCATTTTCTTTATTGTACTTTTACGTTATTTATTTTCAGCATTTACTTTCCAGTAATTTAATTTCCAGCATTTACTTTCCAGTAATTTAATTTCCAGCATTTACTTTCCAGTAATTTAATTTCCAGCATTTACTTTATGCCTTTTTTATTATTTAAGTTTTTACTACCCGTAAATATGTGTCGTAACTAAGCCAGTTATATGGGGTTGTGATGAAATCCAATATCACCGGTTTATAAGGGGTTAAATTACAGTTTGGGTAATATAAAGGTTTATATATTGAGCCTTAATCCTAATGTTTTTTATTAGCTGGCCATTAATAAAATTGAACTGGTAAACTTAAAATGAACTTGGAAATGAGATTTTAGGTTAAAGACTTTAGACTCAATAGCCCACGATCTTTCTTGAGGATAGATAACCCTTTAATAGATTTCCTTACATGATAGGAATATACCTGTCGGGCGGGGTAGCCATAATTTGAACTTAATCTTAATGAATTCAGATAACTTGGTTAACATAGGAATATGATTAATTGGGTTATACTGGGTATTTGTATTTGACCATCGGAAGAGGCTTTTACATAATTTCGTGTTCCAGGTTAATAAACCAATATATTACACAAACGTAAAATAACAACTTCATCTTTTAAAAAGATATTGGAAGGATTCACAACCCTAGATATTTTTTAAATTTGAATTTTCTTCAATCTACTTTCAAGCAATTTTATTTACTTGTTTTAATTTTAAAGTCACCACACAATCAAACAATCAATCCATTAGATACTTGTAAACATTTAACTTCATAAATTGATAACAAAAGGTTTTAAGTCCTCGTGGGATCGATACTTTTTATACTACTTGACGTACGTGCGCTTGCGTTATACGCATGTGAAAATGCCGCTCAAGTTTTTGGCGCCATTGTCGGGGACTTATTTATCTTTCACTATTAGTTTTGAGGTTAGATACCTTTACTTGTATCTAAATTTTTTTTTTTAACTTATTGTTTTAGTTTTCACTTGTTTCAGGTTCTCAGACACTACATGAGATGAACCAGAAGCTTTGAACTCCGACCGCTTGACCCAGAGATTGAAAGAACCATCAGACAGTTGAGAAGGGAAAGGCGAGAAGGCCAAGAAGCAATCGTTAACATGGAACCTGAACCTTTGCACATTGCACCACCAATTCCCATTCGAGACAGAACCATTCCGGTGGTTGACGGACTTATTTCTTGTATTGTACTTCCTCTCTTACCAGCAAATGCGTGTGACATCAAAACATGCATTCAGATGATACAGTAGTCAGTTCAGTTTGGGGGGAATGCAACAGAAGATCCTAATGCCCATATCAGCAACTTCCTGGAAGTTTGCGGTACTTTCAATTACAATTGAGCAGATGAAGAAGCAATGAGACTGCGAGTTTGTCCATATTCTTTGAAAGACAGAGCAAAAACTTTGATACATTCACTACCAGCAGGTTCCATCACAACTTGGAACACTCTAGCCACCAAATTCCTTGCAAAGTATTTTCCACCAGCCAGAACAGTAAAACTTAGAAATGACATCACATTCTTTGTACAACTTGACTTGGAAACTCTCTACGAAGCTTGGTAAAGGTACACAGATTTGCTCCGGAAATGTCCTCACCATGAGATTCCAAAATGGCTTCAAGTTTAAACTTTCTATAATGGACTTTCTGGACTGATGAGAACCACAATTGATGCTGCTACTGGAGGAGTTTTGATGGAAAAATGAGAAGATCAAGCCTGGGACTTAATTAAAGAAATGGCTAACAACAATTCCTTATGGCCAACAGAAAGAAGCATGATCCAGAGAATTGTAGGAATTTATGAAGTTGGAGCTAACTCAGCAGTGAATACTAAGTTAGAGCAAATGTGCAAAAGCTTGGAAATACTTAGCACGCAAGTTGTAAACATCGCCAGAGCCACAAGTTCACCATTTGGAGGGGCACCAGAACCAAACCAACATAAAGAAATGGTGAACTATGTTAACAATTTCAACAGACAGAGGAACAATCCATATTCCAACACCTACAATCCAGGGTGGAGGAATTATCCCAATTTTTCATGGAGCAACAATTCAGGGCAAAAGAATAATCCACCACCTGGATTTCAACAACAAAATAAAATCCAGAAGTTTGAAAAAGAACCAAAATGAAAGAATGGATTGCAGAGATGTTCAAAAAGCAACAAGCAGCATATGATGTTATTTTTCAAAGCCAATCTGCTTTCATCAAAGCACTGGAGAATCAAATTGGACAACTGGCCAATGCTCAGAGTTACAGACCGCCAGAGAACCTTCCTAGCAACACAGAACCAAATCCAAGGAACCGAGATAAGGAGCAATGCCAAGCCATTACTTTGAAATGTGGTACTGAAATCAACAAAGATGTTGGAATCAAGGCAACAATTGAAGAGGTTCCTAAAGATGCAGTTCCACAGATGGAGGAAAAAGAAGCAAAGGAATAAGATCAAGAAAAATTCACTCAACCTCCACCTTTTCCACAGCATCTCCAAAAAAACAAACTAGAAAAGCAGTTTGCTCGATTCTTGAAGGTGTTCAAAAAGTTGCATATCAACATTCCATTTGCAGAAGCGTTGGAAGAAATGCCCAACTATGTCAAATTCATGAAAGATATTCTTTCACAAAAGCGGAGATTAGGAGATTATGAGACAGTAGCATTGACAGAAGAATGCAGTGCAATCATTCAGAGGAAACTTCCCCCGAAGTTGAAAGATCCTGGCAGTTTCACTGACCCATGCACCATTGGAGAACATTATATTTGTAAGGCTTTATGTGATTTAGGTGCAAGTGTTAATTTAATGCCTTTTTCTATTTACAGGAAATTACAAATTGGAGAAGCAATGCCTACCTAAGTCTTTTTGTAACTTGCTGATCGAACGCTCGCATTTCCGAGAGGTGTTGTTGAAGATGTGCTGGTCAAAGTCGACAAACTCATTCTCCCAGCAGATTTCATTATCCTTGACATGGAAGAAGACAAAAATGTTCCTATTATCCTTGGGAGACCATTCTTGGCTGAAGGTCGAACTGTGATTGATGTGCAAAAAAGAGACCTAACTATGAAAATGCAGGACCAAGAAGTTACCTTTAATGTTTTAAAAGCCATGAAATTCCAGAGTGATGAAAAAGAGGAAGAATGTTTCAGAATTGATGTTGTTGATGGTATCATTCAGGATACTGATACAATTCCCACGGATAAACTTGAAGCTTGCAGCACCAACATGACTGACAGCGAGCTAGATGCTGAAATTCTGGAATGTATCAACTATATTGACAAGCCATTCCGATTCAAATCGACACCACTAGTGGAAAGTCTGGAACTTTCGAAGAAAGATCGAATCAAGCCCTCAATTGAAGAACCACCGCTGCTGGAGCTGAAGCTATTGCCGAGTCATCTCAGGTATGCATTTCTTGGAAACTCTTCTGAATCTATTATTATTTCTTCTTCGCTAACATTGGAGTAGGGAGAAAAGTTATTGAGAGTGTTACGAGAACACAAGAGAGCCATTGGCTGGACTATAGCAGACATTCAAGGCATTATTCCATCATTTTTCATGCACAAGATTCTGATGAACGATGAGTATAAACCCATATTGGAGCATCAACAGAGACTCAATCCAATAATGAAGGAGGTCATGAAGAAATAAATCATCAAATGGTTAGATTCTGGCATCATCTACCCCATCTCAGACAGCAGTTGGGTGAGTCATATGCAATGTGTACCGAAGAAATGATGAATTACTGTAGTCACAAATGAAAAGAACGAGCTGATTCCAACAAGGACGGTGACTGGATTGAGAGTATGCATGGACTACCAGAAACTGAACAAAGCAACGAGGAAAGACCATTTTCCGCTGCCATTCATTGATCAAATGCTAGATAGACTAACGAGACATGAGTACTATTGCTTTTTGGATGGATATTCATGGTTCAATCAGATTTGCATCGCCCTAGAAGATCAGGAGAAAACCACTTTTACATGTCCGTATGGTACTTTTGCTTTCCGCAAAATGCCATTTGGACTATGTAATGCTCATGCCACATTCCAACGTTGCATGATGGCCATCTTCTCAGACATGCAGGAAAATTGTATGGAGGTTTTTATGGATGACTTCTCTATGTTTGGAGATTCTTTCGACCACTGCTTGCAAAATTTGGAACATATGTTACAAAGATGTGAAGATACCAACCTGGTACTCACCTGGGAAAAATGCCATTTCATGGTACAAGAAGGCATCGTTCTGGGACATCAGATCTCACAAAAGGGAATTGAAGTAGACAAAGCAAAAATCGAGACAATTAAAAAACTACCTCCACCCACATCTGTCAAAGGGATTTAGAGTTTTCTCGGACATGCTGGCTTTTACAGGAGATTTATCAAAAACTTCTCAAAAATTGCAAAACCTCTTTGCAATCTTCTGGAGAAAGATGTGCCTTTCAACTTCACCAAAGAATGCTAGGAAGCCTTTGAGATCCTAAAACAGAAGCTGGTCTCTGCCCCCATCATAGTAGCACCGGACTGGACCCTTCCATTTGAAGTGATGTGCGATGCAAGTGATTTTGCTGTAGGTGTAGTTTTGGGACAACGCAAAGCAAAGATTTTCCATGCCATTTACTACTCCAGCAGAACTCTGAATGAAGCTCAACTCAACTACCCAACCACTGAAAAGGAGTTGCTTGCAGTTGTGTTTGCTTTTGACAAATTCTGATCTTATCTGCTGGGTCCCAAGGTGGTGGTCTACACAGATCATTCAGCAATCAAGTATCTGATCGCGAAGAAAGATGCGAAGCCCAGATTGATCCATTGGATACTTCTTCTGCAAGAATTCGATGTGGAGATCAGAGACAGGAAATGGATAGAAAACCAAGTGGCAGATCATTTATCGAGGCTCGAGAATGTAGAAACATCTGACAAAGAACTGATAATCAAATAAACTTTTCCAAATGAATAGTTATTTTCCATGAAACATCACGATGTCATTTGGTATGCTGACTATGTAACCAATATAGTGTTAGGAAAATGGCCGTTGGAATGGACAACTCAGCAACGAAAGAAGTTCTTCAAAGAAGTCAAGCACTATGTCTTGGATGAGCTGTACCTATTCAAACGTTGTGCTGATCAATTATTGAGACGGTGTGTTCCACATGAGGAGGTCAACAGTGTCTTATAACACTGTCATTCATCACCATATGGTGGACACTTCAGTGGAAATAAAACTGCAGCCAAAGTCCTACAATTAGGTTTGTTCTGACCCACTTTTTTTAAAGATGCTTATCTATTTGCTCTTCAATGTGACAGGTGTTAGAGAACGGGAAATATTTCCAGGAGAAATGAATGACCTCTGTAAAATATTCTGGAAGTGGAGATATTCGTTGTGTGGGGTATTGATTTTATGGGACCCTTTGTTCCACCATTTGGAAACATGTACATACTGGTTGCCGTAGATTACGTCTCCAAATAGGTTGAAGCAATTGCACTGCCATCCAATGATTCAAAGGTGGTGATCAAGTTCCTTAAAAAGAATATTTTCACTTGCTTCGGAACACCTCGGGCGATTATCAGTGATGGTGGCACACATTTCTGTAACAGATATTTCGATGCACTCCTATCCAAATATGGAGTTACTCATAAAGTTGCCACAACTAACCATCCACAGTCAAACAGGCAAGTTGAAGTTTCAAACAGGGAGATTAAAAAAATCTTGGAGAGAACCGTTGAATCAACAAGGAACGACTGTTCTGAAAAACTGGATGACACATTATGGGCCTACCAGACAGCTTACAAGACACTCATTGGTATGTCCCCATATCAAATGGTGTTCGGGAAAGCATGCCATCTGCAAGTTGAGCTTGAATACAAGGCGTACTGGGCACTAAAGAAGTTGAATCTTGATCCACAAGCTACAGGAGAGAAAAGACTTCACCAACTCAATGAGTTGGAGGAATTTCGCCTACAGGCTTATGAAAATGCTAGATTATACAAAGAGAAGACCAAGAAATGGCATGACCGAAAATAGTGCGCAGACAATTGAAACCAGGGCAGCAGGTGTTGTTATATGATTCAAGGTTAGAACAATTCCCTGGAAAGCTGAAATCAAGGTGGTCAGGCTTATTTGAGATTACTCAGGTTTTACCATATGAAGCTGTTGAATTGTACAACCCCAAGTCCAACAACACATTTAAGGTTAACAGCCAACATGTCAAGCACTACTGGAAAGAATCATTTGAGCAACAAAAAGAAAGTGTCACACTTTCAGATCCAGCCTAACGTTCGGGAAATCATGTCTAGCTGACGATATTAAACTTATCGCTAGCTGGGAGGCAACCCATGCAATTTGTGTATATATTTTGATTTGGTGTCTTTAATTTTTATGTGTTTAGTTTTTTCAGGTTAAGTCATTTCAAGATGGAAGATGCTCTCGCAAATCTTCACAAGCAATTTCCTTCTCTCCCTCAAAAATCTCTGATGGAAGTTTACAAAGCTCGCTTGGAATGGATAAGACTACTGATGATCAAAGGTATGCCTACTAACATTCGTTGGATTATTGAAGCACGGGTCCGATTGGTAGGTGAGTCCTCTAACTCTTTTATTTCACATCTGTCTGGTTTAGGAAGAAGCACATATGCTAAAAAGAGAAGAGCCAAAATAATGTGTGTTTGTTATAAATGTGCTCGTATGTTTTGTGATACTCGTTGTCGATATTTAGGAATGGTGTCTGATAACCGCGAAGATAAGATTAATTTCATTAGGGATGGCTTGAGTAAAGAGTCTTTGGATGACATATCTAAAACTCTTGAGACGCATCCCAGTGGATATGTATATCACGAAATTCGCATGTTATATACAGAATTCTGTAAAGAAAGACAACAGTTAAGTCTCGGGAATATGACTCTAAAAGACCCTATTTGCCAATTTTTAAGAAAATTGGATGGGAAGCTTGTCCCTGACGCATAGACGTCATTCAAGCCGTTACATTATTGTAAATATTATATCTCTTTGTCTTTTCCTAATAATTGTGATTTGTTTTGTTATTTTCTCCGACAGGATCCAGGCTACTTTTTGACCTTTCACGATTTACTATTTTGCTACTAATCGTCATTTGGAAGATACTTGTGCTATTATTACTCACCCTTTTCAGGTTCTATAAATTCAACTCATCATTGCACCTTTGAAGGCATCCACATAAAAATGGAAGCCACTTCAAAAAGACGAGTTGTAAACATTTGTGTCTTTTGTGGTACTAGTGTTAATACTAAGCCACAATACGTAGTGGTAGCATATGAATTGGGTCGAGGCTTAGCTGAAAGGAATATGCACCTAGTATATGGCGGTGACAATCTTGGACTATTGGGGATCGTTTCAAAAGCTGTATAGGATGGAGGCAGTCAAGTCTTGGGAATCATCCCAAAACCCCTGGCGGAGGCGAATCTTATTGGATCATCAAACGACGAGGAACTAATCGTGCCATGTATGTCTGAATGACTGGTAGAGATGATTAACGGTGCTGATGCTTTTATTGATTTGCCAGGAGGCTTGGGCACGATGGAAGAAATTTTTACAGTACTATCTTGGGCAAACTTGAACATACACCAGAAACCGCTTGGACTGTACAATATTGATGGATTTTATGATTTTCTTTGTGTGTTTCTTGATGATGCCCGGAGAAATGGGTTCGTGTCAAAGCCTCTGAAAGAACTCCTCTTCACTGCCAGAACTGCCCCAGATTTAATTGACCAAATCTTAGCCTTTGAACCATAAATTGACCCTATCATTTCCAAGATAAAATGGTCCGATGATGATCGTGGTAAGAAGCGTCGGATAAATCTGGATCTTAACCTTTAATTTCCTTTCTAGATGTAGCATTTCAGCTAACCAGGTAGTATCTTCTAAACTCATCTTCTACTTTTTAAAACATTGGGGACAATGTCTCATTTAGGTTTGGAGGAGGGGATTAGTTGACTAGTATCTTGTTTTTATTTTGTTATTTTAAGTCTAAAATTTTTGAAAAAAATCAAAAAAAAATGAAAAATTTTACAAAAACCAAAAAAATATTTGGTATTTTTGTGTTTTTATTTGATTAATCAGGTGAAATTAGTGTGAGATAGCTGTTTAAGGAATTTCCATTCCTGAGACGTATCTCAATCTATTTCGGAACAAGTTAATTTTTGTTTATTTCCTTTTAAATTATTTAATTTGTGAATTCTTTATAATACTGACTAAAATGAATCTTCATATGCTCAGTTGACAGGTATTATCAGCATACATTGTAACATACAGACATGAGATGTAATTGAAAAGTTTGTAATATTTAGTGCTCTAGTTTAATTGGAGGAAGCATCTATAAAAAGCGATGGAGTAAAAAAAAAAGGTCTGAGATCCGAGTTATTAAGTCTGTAAGGGTGTTTTAACACCTAGTGCCATAAAACCAACTGGTTTGGGAGTCACTGGCCCAAAGCTCGCTACATGGATCAAAGATGTTGGAAAAAATATATATATATCTGAAGTCTGAGTAATTAAGTATGTAGGGGTATCTTAACACCTAGTGCCCTAAAACCAACTGGTTTAGGAGTCACTGGCCCAAAGCTCGTTACATAGATGGAAGATATTGTATATAAATAAAAAAATCAAACAAAAATTATTCCATTGCTTAAAAAAGGTGTGAATTCTGATAAAACTTTAGGACAAAAATATTACTCGCTTCTCAACTACACTCGTGGCTATTGTGGGCAAAATGAGTTGATTAATATTTTGTTAACTGTGTAAATGGAGAATGGTAAAAATAATCGGAGAATTTACTTATTCGGTAATTTAAAAAGAAACAAAACAACTATTGACATGGATTAGAAGTTTCATCTGTTTAGTCACTAACTTCTTTATTTTTTTTCTCTTGTCTTTTTGCTTTTCTGTGCATAAGTTTTATTATCTTTTTACTTTTGTAAAACGTTTGTGGGTATCATTGTTGTAATCCCTCACGAGACTTCACTCGTCCACTATGGACATCTAGGGGTTTAAAGGCTTGTTGCATATGCTAAATGCAACCGTGATCCCTACGAAAGTGGCTTAGTTTAATTTTAATTGTTTCTTGTATTTTATTTTATTGTTTTGCTCGAGGACTAGCAAAATGTTAGGTTTGTGGGTGTGATGAGCGGAAAATATATCAATATTTACCGCCCCTTTTACTTAATATTTTGTTTAGTTTCTCGGGTTTGATGAACATTTTGATGTGTTTTAGTTTAATTTCTAGATAAAATAATATTAGGACACAATGAAATCATTTAGGATGAAATGTGGGTCAAATAAGGACAAAAATTGGACTTGACATATTAATTTTGGAGATTGGAAATTTGAAAGGGCGTTCTCACGAAGTGCAGTTTCGGAAATTCCAGTTTTATGCAACTGTGGTATTTTTGGCATAACCTTTTATTCCGATATCAGATTGAGCTGATTCAAGTTCTTGATTAACGAAGACTCAAAGATATACAACTTTGAAGAACAAAATAATTTCGAATTTTGAAGATTTCATAACCGAAATTGATGAAACCTCCATAAATGTGTTATGCGTAATTATTAAAGTCATTTTCAAAGCCAAAAAATAAATTAAAAAAATAAATAATAAAAATAGTCAAGCTCCCACCAAACATGATAGCAATTAATAATGGATTTGGTGGAGCAATTAGTGGAGCAATTAAAAATAGATTTGGTGGAGCAATTAGTGGAGCAATTAATAATGGATTTGGTGGATGATTTGATGGAGGCAAAATTTTGCCTATAAATACCAAGACATTTCATTTGTAAATTCATACTTTCTTCTTTGAAATTCCTTAAGAATAACTAAAAAGATTGTATCTTGTTTGTTTATTTACAGGTTTCAGTAATTAATTTCCGCTTTCGCACTTTCTTTTCTTTACTTTTCAGTTTTACATTCCGCAATTTACTTTTACGCACAATACTTTCCTTTCTTTACTTTTTCAGTTTTACTTTTCAAGCAATGAGGAGGTAACTCCACCTTGCTAGGGTAAAAGATAAAGCTTTTATTATTGCTATTTAGATTAATCTCCCTAATTATAATATAATAACTATTTAAAATCTGAACTAACTAGGATACCACCATATTGGTCGGTTGGTAATTAATTATAAATTGGTTTTAACCTGACTAAGCATGGATACCGCCTGGTTGGTCGGTTGGTAATTAATTATTAATTTGACTTAATCAGGATACCGCCTACATGGCTGGTTGGTAATTATCACGCAAAGTTAATATATTATATTAAGGGAGATATATAAAATAGTAGTAATAAAAGTGGATCATTTTACCTCAACATTTTCTTTATTGTACTTTTACGTTATTTACTTTCAGCATTTACTTTCCAGTAATTTACTTTCCAGCATTTACTTTCCAGTAATTTAATTTCCAGCATTTACTTTATGTCTTTTCTATTATTTAACTTTTTACTACCCGTAAATATGTGTCGTAACTAAGCCAGTTATTTGGGTTGTGATTAAATCCAATATCACCAGTTTATAAGGGGTTAAATTACAGTTTGGGTAATATAAAGGTTTATTTATTGAGTCTTAATCATAATGCTTTTTATTAACTGGCCATTAATAAAATTGATCTAGTAAACTTAAAATGAACTTGAAAAAGAGATTTTAGGTTAAAGACTTTAGACTCAATAGCCTACGATCTTCCTTGAGGATAGATAACCCTTTAATAAATTTCCTTACATGATAGGAATATACCTGTCTGGCGAGGGTAGCTATAATTGGAACTTAATCTTAATGAATTCAGATAACTTGGTTAACATAGGAATATGATTAATTGGGTTATACTGGGTATTTGTATTTGACCATCGGAAAAGGCTTTTACATAATTTCGTGTTCCAGGTTAATAAACCAATATATTACACAAACGTAAAATAACAACTTCATCTTTTAAAAAGATATTGGAAGGATTCACAACCCTGGATAGTTTTATAAATTTGAATTTTCTTCAATCTACTTTCAAGCAATTTTATTTACTTGTTTTAATTTTAAAGTGACCACACAATCAAACAATCAATTTATTAGATACTTGTAAATATTTAACTTCATAAATTTATAACAAAAGGTTTTAAGTCCTCATGGGATCGATACTTTTTATACTACTTGAACGATACATGCGCTTGCATTATACGCGTGTGAAAACGCCGGTCACCCATCTCCATAAGGCTCTAAATTTACGAAAATCTTGCATGATGTGTCATAAAATCGGACAACATGGATCTCAGTCCAGCATCAAAACGATCCTGAAATAAACATCATTTATCAAAATGGACCTCAGGTCCACACCAACACATAAAAAACATTACCTAAGGGCTCCATGCCTATATCATCTATCAACACTTAAGGGCTCTGCCCACAACATCATTAGAAATCAAACATTTATTTAATATTTACAAATAGCGTGCTCAGCACGACAAATAAAATATTAATCCCAAATCCTACACTTCTACAGCTTATCCCAGGACACTTGCGATGGTGACTGTGCTTGGATGATCTACGTCTCGAACATGACTTCCAAAGCTGTAGTGGTTGACCAATCTAGGATCCAACCTGTAAAATTAGCAACTGGTTTGGTGTGAGTTATAAGAACTCAGTAAGTAACCATGCACAATCGAAACATAAAAGTCAAACGTGTTATAACATTCACTATCTAATGTATATATATATGAACCATCAAATCATTATGAGATCAGAACCCCTATTTATCCTGATTTTACCAATTTCCTAACAATCCCTTGAATTTTCATCGGCCTGTAACTAACCATCCATACGAACTCAATACCCAAATACCTACTGGTTGTTACACATATGTGGAATTCTTCCAATTATCAACTAATCTTTATTATCTTTCGGTCACATTTCAAAACCATTTCATAACTATATATGCATTTATGATTCTAAGAACGTCTCCTGTACCAACTCCTAAATCTATCACTTAATAATGTTATACATCAGCTTTTAAAATCTTTATTTACCTTTGCCCATATCTACAAATACTTTCTATACCAGAACTTACATACATACAAGTCCAAACTTACCAATCGCATATACTCAAATATCTAAAAAATATACATACTTGGGACGCTCTTAACATTAGCACCATCATATACCTATATCTGAACATATAGAATGTAGTATAACCGATAATAACATCATACATACCCTCTCGAATTGCTCAAGTACACAATAATAAATCATAATCAAATATATGTGATGATTAATACACCTCAAATCATTTATCAGTACCCTTATATATTCATATACCGAATACACACTCTTTTGCAAGCAATCACATACATCATCAGGTTCTGAAAGTAACAAGTAACCACAATTAATCAATCATTTTCTCTTTTCAATCGCAATTTCATACAAATAATCAGATACGACATCAAATGGAGAATAGGAATCATACAGAGCCTTATCATCAGCTTAGTCATGCATATACGTATATACATCACACATATGAATTTACACATTATTTCGAATTCAAATACCATAATCTTTAATAGTCCTCATCCATTTTACTTATCAATCAAACATAATATGTTTTCAGAATTCTTATCTGAAAACATTGATACAATATCTTACCAAATATACATTTCTATTCATATACGTAGTCTATCAATCACATAATTCTATTACTCAGTAAAGGCTTAATTTATACCAACCCAATCTCTATACAGCTAAATCGTTTGCATTAGTCAATAACAAACCTATCCTAATAACGCACTTCCACACATGCTAATACAAATCCGAAAATCGTAACTTGTTTTCTTTACCAATCTTATACACTTAAATCATACTTATCTTATCATCTCATACGTATATAATTACATGAACATATACTTATACATATACATATTCATTCACATATATAAATACATATCATTACAGGTTCATACACTTACATACATCCATACGTACAACATATCTCATTTCATATCATATCAATAGCAAAATCTGTACCTGTAATGGTCGATTAACTATTCATAACCCTGAACTCCATTCTCAAAACCATCTCCTACTATTCTCATTTTATCCTAAACACTTCCAACCATTTATACACATATATATATTAAACATGAATCAACATTCAAGTACTCATTGCATGAGTTACTTACCTGGCTTCGCGAGCACTCTAGGTCCTGGTCACATTTGTCAAAACAAATGATGAAATATCGTCAGAAACACGACTTACGGAATATGCGACTAAACTATGACAAAATCCCAAAACTTTCCAGAACAACCAAATCAAATCCGTTTTAAATGTTTTCAGTTCCATTACTCTTAAAACATCATTATAAACTAATCCAAATGGTCGATTAACTTAAATTCTCGGTTTACATGTTTTTCGGAAAAATCTTTTGAAAAATCTTTTCGAAAATGCTACGGAAGGGTCCCGAACCCTCTGACCCTACCCAGATTTATCCAAACATGTTCGTAATATCATAAATAACTCACAACTATCATCAAAACAGAAACACATCTTTATAAGTAAAAATCTACTTTTATCAGAAACTTACGTATTCTATCGGATCGATCAAACTCGTTCCGTTTTCACTCGGATTCTACCAAATGCTCATATTCAATATACTAATACTCAAACAATTCATTCTATATCATTACGTTAATCTACAAAACTACTGGATGCATCCGAACATTTAACATAAAACTTGAAATTTATGGATTTTTACCGAGATTTTGAGGCCATATACGGACTCCAAACGATCCCACGAACGCACTGGAATCGACGAAATTTTGATCAGAGCTACTCTTCATCATAGGTCACTATTCATCTGAATCTTCCTCCCTCATTTTGCCTGCAACCGAGCACGGATGGGAAAAATCGTCACTGCCATCTTGTAATACTCTATAAGAGTTTCGATTTGGCGGGTGGCTTGGGCTGTGAATTGAAACGACGAGCCGAGATCGGGATAACCAAGGCCGTGTATTTCTCTCTCCTTTTCGCCATTTTTCGGCTTTCTAGGGCTGTCGTCGGCCACCACAAGGTGGAGGGGTGGCCAGCTCATCCCTCTGTCCGTCGCGCCGGCCGGCGATGGCCAGCAGACCACATATGTGACATGGGAGACAGTGACACGAATTTGGGGACGGGGGTGTGTTTTAGGAGATTTGGTTTCTTTTGCCATTTCTGCAATTAGAGGAAATTATAGGCTATTTATAAGAAAGTTTCAGAAATTTACGTTCAGGCCCCGTGAAATTACAATCAGGTCTCTCCCATGGAACTTTCTAGAAATTTCATATTTTTGAAGCATTTCTGATGTAAATTTCGAAAAAGGGTTCAATATAAAAGTTGTTCGTCTCGAAAAAAAGAGTCCGACGGTTTGAGAATTAGCTCAATCGGAGTTCGAATGAAAGTTTTATAGTCGAAATAAGAATCTTTTACATGCAGAATGATAAAATCTGAAATCGAGTAACTGGTTCTCGAAACCATGCGTTTTCCAACACGACCAAGCTTCACTTTAAAATATTCCGATCTATTTTCTAACACAGAAACTCCGATTTTCGATTACCATCCTGTTCCAAATCCTTAACTTTAATTCGGAAACCTTCCAATATTGTTCTTAAAAACTCGGATATTACAATTTCGGTCGCTAAGAGTTTAGAATTATCGACATAAATTAATTTGCGGTCGGTAAATAAGTCCACCGACTGAACTTATCTAAACTTTCAAAGATGATACATTTTGTAAGGACACTTTATCTCATTGCCTTGCATATATATCGACTAACCACTAGCATATTCAATTAAATCATGTATTCCGTTTACAAATTCCATGTTAAGTGTACCATCCTTGTGAAGCCTCGTATTCATCCACTCTTTGAATTCATTTATGTTATCTTATAAAATAGAAGAATATAACAATTCACCATGTTACAGAAAGAAACAAATCAAATTATAATACTTCAAATTAATCATCAACACAATCATAATACAAGTTCCTAATTGATTTGATTTTCTTACCTAAGTACAACCACACCCAAACATAATCCATAAATACAAGTTTCTAATTACTTTGATTTGTACATAACATTTGTTAATTAATATGGTTGCAAGAAAAAAAAACTTAATAGGACTGTAGCAGTGAAGAAGACAATGAGCAGAAATTTGAAAATGAATAAGACAGTGAGCAGTGAGCAAAGGAAGGGGGACGTTTATTTTTATATTCTGAAATTTTACCGACTGACCATATTCGGTCGGTAATTTTAGGGTATTTACCGACCGACACCTATTCGGTCAGTAATACGCTAGTGATTGCGCCATTTCTTGGCGCTCAATTAGTGTTCATCGCCTTATTTTACCGACCCAATTATTCGGTCAGAATATATTCCGTCGGTATATATTTAGTTTTTTTATATTTTTATTTAAATTAATTGAATTTTACAGACCAAACTACAATCGATCGGTAAAAATTACAGATGATCGACCGACATTTTCAGTCGGCAATAGAAATTTATTGACAGACCAAAATTACAATTGGTAATACGTCAGTAAAAGCTTGACGCCATTTCTTGGCGCTAAATTAGTCTTCAACGCCTTATTTACCGATCAAATATTGATAGAATAATCTGTCGGTCACTTTCGGTTGGTAAAAGGTCAATATTTGGTCAAAAAAAAAATTTAATCTTTAATGAGTCGATATTCAGTCAGTATTTACCGATCGAAAAAATTCGGTCAGTAATTTCGATCGGTATTTCACTATTTTCTTATAGTGAGATATGATATAAATTTTCTATATTCTATTTGATAGAAACAGACATGATTAATAATCATGTCAGTCATATCAATTCATTTATTAATCATGTAATATTCGTGTTTTACCATCTCAATATATTTATCTATTTATGATATAAATAATATTTGTGTAATCATTTCAACTCAACACGATTACTCGTTTATGATCCGTTTATTATTTTTATAATCATATTAACTGAAAATCTTATCATAGATCATTTCTTAATCTTGTCAAATATGAAAATAACTTATTCATTAATTGTGTCAATATGCTACAAAGTGTCGACTCTATTAAATGGGTTGTGTCATGTTTGACAATTTTGACATTAATATTAAATGAATTGTATTTATATTTATTTAAATTTGACACAATATAATCACTACACGATAATAAGATTACATGAATTGTCACATCTAGGAGCAGTCAACTTTTAGACCGAATAAAGAAAGATTCAAGAGACCGAATCAGATTAATTTTGAATATAATCGGTTTATCAAGAAAATTAAATTAAATTATTTGCTAATAGCCCTATTTGGGGTTTGCATTCATGTTCTTCATAAAATCACTGTTGAACACTACTTACTACTTAGTACAAAATCTCTTATATCTCGACTCCGAAGCTTTTTCTCATAATGTTTCTCTAACAAAGATGATGATGATGCACCAAGCGAAACCTAGTCTTTATAGAAGTGTAATAACCTAAAATTCTTGTCAAGGGCATCCTTGGATTTTCCCCAACAAGTAAGGGTCAAAGTGTCAAAATAGGTCAATGGATCAAAATTAACCAATGAATAAACTAGAGGGGGCAAACCGAAATTTACCAAACCCTGTATAAAACAAACTTCCCCTTCCTCACAATAGGAAAAAAACGTGACAACATTAGGTTTAGAGAGAGAAAAGAGAGGGAGGAGGTCATATGAGGTCCTATTTCGACGAAGTAAGTTACGGAAAATGTAAATGAGAGCCCATGAAGCACCTGAGGGTAGTCATATCGTCGGAGGTGGCCATTTTTCGATTAAAACGAGCATGGAAAAAGGATGTGACTTTTGTCAATTTTCCATCGATTGGTGTGTCGGATGAGAAAATGGAGGCCACCATTGGATTCAGGAGTCGAAATCTATGAAACCATGTCATCCAAATCCGCCTAACTATTGGAAAACTAAACGTTGATCGGTGTAGACCATGGTGGTTCAACTTGTTGGGGTTTGTTTTAAGCGCCGCAGCGGAAGAAGCGCGGTTCGGGCGAAATCGTACTTTAAATTTTTTAAACTTACAAATAAATTATTCAATATCCAATATTAATAATTCATTCATATTTCACCTAAACATAATTATTCGATATCAAATAATGGTATAAATAATATAGAAACACCGCGAAACTTTTACGAAAATGTTTTTCTGTAAAATAGCATAAAACGTGTTTTCGACCGAACCGACCAACCAATGCACATGGGGGCTGCCCAGGTCAGGCCCAATAGCACTTGGACAGTTCGTGAGCTACCCGAACAGTGACCAAGTCAATGTTTGGGCAATCGTTACCCGGTAACGCCGTTTTTCATCATTTTCGCTTATTTTCACTCCGAAACAATTTTCGATAATTATTTTTCTCGGGCCATTCAAATAAACTAATTTATTCTAATTACATAATACTCAAAAATAGATTTTTATCCCAAAAATCAAAATTTTCCCATAATTACCGTGAGACCCCAATAGTTTGCATATTGATCATTTTAGTCCTAATTTGTCAAATATAAATTTACATGATTTCAAATCACTACCAAAATGATTTATACATATCATACACATCAAAATAATACTCACAACAAAAATCCTCAGTTTCTTGCAAATTGCCGAGAACACCATCAAGTTTGGATTTTGATCAATTTGCTCCAAATTTGTTCAAAACAAGTTTAGATGATTTCCAATCAACACCAAATTATTAGTATATCTTATATACATAATTATACAATACATATATGAAAAGTCCCAATTTTGGTTTAGGTTAAGAACCCTAATTTCTCAAATTAGTCCAATTAACAAAATTAACTAAAATTAACCAAATCTAATACTTTAATCTAATCTCTATAACACCAAACAAGTCTCACCACTTTGAAACAACTCAAGAATAATTCTAGGTTATCAATGAGTGGCCTAACAACTCTAGAATGGCAACAAGATCATCAAATGATCAAAAGTGTGCTTATTAATTAATCATTAATAAGTTTACTTTGATTTCATACAAGCATACATCTTTTATTTAAGCTTCCAAACAACCCAACACTAAACTAAAAGAGTAGAAAAATATGTAACATCATATGTTAAAGCTAAGAACATAAGAAACATTTTTCCTTCTAAAGAAAAATTTGAAATTACTTACTAATTTGTAAGTTTTCTTCAAATTTTACCTTAGCTAGCTCTTCTCTTTTTCTCTCAAGTCTTTTGTTTATGTTTTTGTTGGAGACTTCAACCTTAGGAAGCAAATGAAAAAAGTGAAACCCTTAAATACTTAGGGTATGGCCGAAATTTTGGAAGAAAAAGGCAAATAGATATTTTTCAATTTTAATCAAATTAAAGAAGACAAAATCAATTTGATAACATTTTCTTTAAATGCAAAAGTCAAACATTTACACTTAACCATTTCCTTTAATAAATATCAACTTATATATTTTATATTTTTAATTACTTTAATTATTTAATAATTAAATAATTATTTAAATATAAATATGTTAGTGTTCCTAGAACATGACAATGATCTAATAAGCAAGAAAAGGTGTTCATAAATTCATTATAAGTTGCGGAATTACTTACATTGAATGGATTTGAGCTTTTAAAATTTTGAGAATAAGATCTCCAAGATCATTCCTTTGTTGATTCCAAGCTTTGAGTTGGTTTCCAAGATCCTTCCTTTGTTGATTCCAAGCTTTGAGTTGTGAATGAAGATCTCCAAGATCCAACCTTTGTGTTGATTCGAAGCTTTGAGTTGGTTTCCCTATCACCTTAGAAGACTTCTACAAGTGCTAGCTTTGTTGATTTTGCCACAAAATCAAAGAGATGAAAGGATGAAGCTCACGCCCAAAATGGTGTGTATTAGGGTTTTCTTTTTGTGTCAAGTGTTGTGTAATGAGAGAGAGAGATGCCTTTTGGTAAAAACAATTTACCCTTTTACCTAAACAAGGTGGTTGGGTAAATGGTTTCACCAAAACCATTCCAAGGTGGTTGGAAAGTTGGTGGCTTGGCATAAATGCCAACTACCCTCCCAACTACCACAAGTGAAGTGGGCCCCACATTTGAATTCAAAATTCAAATGGATTCTACGAATGTTTGCCGCGGCTTAGATTCGTTTAATCCGATTAAACGAATTTCCGTAACTAAATAATAAAATCTAATTTAATAAATGACGACGCCTCATAAATATACTACGAATGCCGTTTACGAATTAATTCTAAATTAATCTGTTCGCTCGTATTAAAGTCCAACTTTAGTAAATATATTCTGAATACGTGCGTACCTCGTACCACGTGCTTACCGATTTACAAGACATGGTTGGCTTCTAGAAAAGCACCGTGCCTACCCAATTCTCTAGAAATATTCTTACTGGAATATATAATCTTTGTCAGGCGTAGTATACATAGTATTGCGTTTAGTGATCCAGTATCGGATGTCACGTGCTAGGCCTGGGGCTGGAATTATGTCTGCCCCGTACGAAGCACATGTCGGATGTCATGTAACTAGTCTCTATAATCGGATGAACATGACCTAGTCATATCATCCCGATGACTGCAGTACTAAAGAGTACTAGTTCCGTATCCTATGTGACATCATCTCCACTATGACTGGAGTGATACTTCCATCTTGACATCACACCCAATACACTACGATTCTCAATATACCCAGCAGAGGCGTACACAGAACCGATTAAAGCCCTGGACGACCAAAACCAAACATATTGATTGTCGCAAGTATTAGTGGTGCAAGTCTCAGGTTAAGACCAAATACACCTACTCTGATTTTGGACTTCCATAGACACGTAGTCATACTATCAATGGAATTCCAAGGGTCTATCCAGAGCGAAGATGTTTTCCGTACCATGGTAAAACTCAACCTCCTATCACACCTGCATAAGTATCCAATACTTAAATATATGAGAACTATGTCGTTGTGCTCCCACAACGTGCAAGTGTAATACTAGTCTATTCCGCATTATCGATGTCCAATCTCGATAATACTACGACTAAGTATTATTTAATGATTAATCATTCGTGGATTGATACTGTCTCATATCATCTCAATCCAGGAACTAATCATAGGGACCTCCTATCATTTATATATCTAGGTGATCTAATCACAAAATGATAAGAGTGCAATCTCCTTGTCACATAATTAATTTGTACAACAACACCATGATCTGTACAAATAGTGACGCTATGGGTCATAATTGTCCAACAATCTCCCACTTGGCCTATAGCCAGTCACTCGAGTGTCATACACCCGAACTATGTACGATTCGCTCAAACTGCTGAGGAAAGGCTTTCGTCAGCGGATTTGCATGATTATCGTCTGATGCGATTTATAAGATCATCACATCGCCACGATGTATGATCCGAACGAATCAGATGAATTGTCGAAGTATATATCTGGAACGCTGATGAGACCGTTAATTCTTTAGCTTGTGCTGATGCCTAGCTCAGCTGCTTTCAGAACTATATCTAATCTAATTAGATTTATCATCGACCCAAATGGCTTCTATTGCTGCCTCAGCCGTAGCAATAACCCGCATTTGTTGTTTATTTGGTAATAGTATCTTGCTTGGAAGATTTACAGCTCACTGTTCCGTTATTCAAACTGTATTGTACCGTTGTTTTTATCGGTTAGGAAACTTACAACAGTGATCCCAGTCACTTCAAGTTCTCCTTCTCCATAGTTTAAGACATCATACTTAGTTCTCTAAGATACTAACGGATGTTCTTAATATCAATCCAGTGACTATCACTTGGATTGACCTGTTTGTGACTCCATATGCTCAAAGCGTATGAGACACCAGGTCACGTACATTTTTAATGTACGAGTTCTCAGAGAGTGTTAACAACTTTAAATCTATCCCAGTAGATCTTTATTCCTAGAATAAAGGTTGTTTCTCCCAATAATTCTACGGAGAATTTTTCATGAAAGCCAAGCTTTCACTGATTGTAATATGGGAATATCATTTCCATGAAATGACATATCATCATTATTTAGGACATCATTGTCAGCGCGCTCCCACTAACCTCCTTATATACACAAGAATCATATTTGTTTTGAATCAAATCATACACCATTATGATTACATCAAAATGATAGTTCCAAGAACCCAATGTTTACTTCAATCCATACATGGATCGAATAACCTGCAAATCTTATTTGCTAGTTTTGGTACGACAAAACCGTCAGGATGTTATAAACATCCTCCAAAAAGGTTTCCGTTTAAGGAAAGCGATTTTGACGTTCAGCTGCTATATTTCATGAATGAAACATGCAGCATCAGCAAGCATTATCCAAATGGATTTATCCATGGCAACAGGTAAAAGGTTTTGTTGTATCGATAAATTGTTGATAACGATACATTTTCGCTACAAGCCTAGCTTATTACGTTGGTATGTTTCCATTCATGTATGTCTTCCTTGAAGACTTATATAGTACCAATAGGCACAATGCCTTATGGTACATCAACTAGTCTCTAAACATAGTTGGTATACATGGAATCCATTTCGCACTTCATGGCATTTTGCCATAATAGGGAGTCGATACCTTGTATCACTTCCTTATATGTAGTCAGTCTGTCTTCTCAATAAGATTGACATCTTTATGAGGTGAGATCAGAAACCCATACCTCCCAGGTTGTTTTATGATTCTCTCCCACTAACGCGGTTCTTGTGTTCGAAGATTGTGGTACAGTTTCATCCTTGATGAATTGTTTGTGTTCCATTAAGGACTAGATGCCTTGAACAATATTACTCCGATTTTCATCGAGTTTTACTATCCTCCCACTCACCACTGCATATCGGTATTCCTCTTAGGAAAAACGCATGGCGAGCAACAACTACATTGTTCTCATGTGAGATGTATAAGTACTATACTTTGGTTTCATTAGGATAACCTACAATTTAGGCACTTATCAGATATGGGTTCTAGTTTGGTATCATCCAAACATATGCCCAGCATTCCCAAATCATCAGGAATGAGAAAACCATGTTTCTTCCTGTTTATATTAAATATGAATTCTGTTAACAGATTTTCATGGAACCTTATTCAAAATAAGTATTGCACTGTTAATGCTTATCCCTTTGAAGGAAAATGGTAGCTCAGAGTGACTCATGATTAACCTTATCATATCTAACAAAATTCGGTTTCTCTGTTTGGACACACTGTCGAATTGACGTGTTCCAGAAAGAGTCCTCATTGAAAGAATACTATACTCTTTCAAGTATTTGAGAAACTTATTGCTTAAGTATTTTCCATCTCGGTCTTATTGTGACAGTTTTAATACTTAGCCGATCTGTTTGTCTACTTCGTTTTGAAACTCTAAAAGTTTCCGATTTGTGTTTCATAAGAGACACATAACCATAACGCGATGCCACATCCGTAAAGGTCACAAAATACTCATATCCACCTCTAGCCTAGCTAGATATGGGCCCACTTACGTCACTATGAATGAGGGCTAACAGATCGATGGCACTTATATTTTTACCAAGTAAAAGGTATTTTAGGTACTTTACCTAATAAACTAGATTCGTAGACATCATTTGAATGGAATCAAATCCGTCCTAGTTTCCACTTTTCAAAAGTGTGGATATACGAGTCTTATTTAATGTGTCCCAGACAACACTGCCACAAATAAGTCTTATCTGATCAAATCAGTTTGAGCTATTTGTTCGTCATATTATATGTTTGAGATTTATTTATATTCAAAATATAAATATTGTTACTCACATCTAATGTGTTTATCTCAATATCATCTTTATAAAATAAAACACTTTAGTGTTCTAGAATATAAAGGTATACCCGCAACGGGGTTAACCCTGATATGGAGATAATGTTTCTAGTCAACTAGTTACATTATAACAGTTTCCTAATTTAAGTACACACCCGAAGGGTAGTTCCTAAACTTAGGTATCTGTGGCAAAACAGCGACTTTCGTCCCGTTTCCGATTCGCAGATTAATCTCAATTGAAGTCAGTATCCTGCTCATAGCAGATTCTGCACATCAATGCATTTATGTATCACACTTAGTATTTAAAATCCAATTTTAATACTAGTAGTGAACATATTTATGACAAACATATTTGAAGTCAGATCCTTGCTCGTCTTCAATTCCTTCATGTCTGCTTTGTCCATACGGCAGTCACGCTTCAATGATCCCATTTACAACAGTTTAAGCAGACATCTTGGGATATGTCCTTTGTCTTCCTAGAAGACAGTAATGATTTTGCCTTTGCCTTTTTCTATATCCCAGAAGCCTTTGGCCATTTCTAGAATATCGAAGTAAGGTGCGCCTTGCCCTACTTGCCATATTGCAAACTTTGGTTTTATCTCCTTGAGAATAACCATTAATTCTCCAAGAGTTATTAATTGCAATTTAATACTTCTAAGATCTAAGAATAGATCTATGAAGATCCTTCAATTTCTTCATCATACTTTAAGGATCTAATCTTAGTTCTGATTAGGAAATTAAGGAGTCCTTTTGACAAGTATAATGAATTAAGCACTAAAGTTATCATCACATGAATCTTCCAAAGATCATGCTCTACTATTTGCTTAACTTTGGGCTTAGGCCTAATATGTTATTTTATCAAATAAAGTAACTTATTAGTTTCCAGGACCATCCTGAAATTTTATTCCCAATTTGAAAATTAAAGTCGTTTAAACAATTTTCACCCAGGATTATGTTTTAAACACTAATCTTTCAGTTATCTTGATTCCAATAGTCTAACTATCCAATCAACGATTTCGGGTACAATCTAATGTAATGATTACTATAGTCTAACTATATAACTAATTACAATTTTATTGGTTAAAATCAAATATATATTGATTACTATAATCCAATATATAATCAACTATAAATGATCGGTAAAATTCAAATATATTGATTACTATAATCCAATTATATAATCAACTATAAATGAAGGGTAAAATTCAAATATATTGATTACTATAATCCAATTATATAATCAACTATAAATGAAGTAGTTTGAATACAGTCCAACTGTTTAATTAAAACAACAATTAAATATTAGTCCAACTAATATATTAATTTATTGACGAAATATTGAAATGAGCGCGTATGGCAAGTATCTAAACGAAATTGCAAATCTAATACTTGCCTCCCACTATTTTTCGGCGAGCCTCTAACCCTCTGTTGAGTACTCGGGAAACCTTGTTTCCTAGTGGGCTAGGATCCCGTTAAATAACACACAATCTTGACTTTGGCCAACAAATTGTATGATACTTAACTAGGTAGATCTCTAAGATCAATTGGATCTCATCCAATTCCTAGATCCAGTAGGTGCACATCCAAGTCCGAAAATATATCTTATATATGCCAATATATCAAATATATTACCTAACCTTTTTCCTCTGAATCACTAAGCCTTGGCTTTGGCACAACAAAACTTAATGATCTCAGTTAAGCGGAACCCATTGACATGGAAAGCTTCGTAATCAATGTCGATGGACAAGAAGTGATCTTGACTTTGGCCAACAAATCAGACTTGGACAAGACACCGATTGGAACAAAACTCTCATGATTCAAACACATCCGCAATTGACAAAGGTCTTGACTTTGGCCAACAAACCAATGCCAACTTTGGATCTTGAGTAAGAATCACTCAACGGAAGGAAAAGCGCTTAATATGTTTTGAAGGTTTTTCGCTTGGGTGTAAATGGCAACTAATTTATTATCTTTGATTAGGTCTTATCATACACCCTTAAGCATGCATTCTAAAAGCATAATAAGGCACGATAAATAAATTAATAATGATATGCGGATGGATATGTCACAAATTGTTCCTAGAACAAATCACTCTATTTCCTCTCCCCGGCTAGAACTATTCTAACTTCTACCCAATTACATAATACAATAAAGAAACCTCATTTACATGAGGGGAATTGGTGAGAAGAGAAATACAAAGAATAATGAGATAAAATGCTGGACACGCAAGTCCAATTTAATAAATTCTAAATTATTACAATTTCCAAAATTACCCTCACCCTTCTAATATCCATCTGATAAACATTATCCATGCAATACATTCATGTATTCATACAAATCATGTTATTCAATCAATCTAATCCAATTAATTAATCTTTGAATTAATGACCATCCAATGTTAAACAACGATTTGATTTGCGCGAGTCCAACTCGTTTAAGAATAAATACTTAAAGTACGTATTCTTGAATTATATCAAACTACAACTATAAATCCAATTTATTTGTATTCAATACTAATTCCAATTTAATTCCAAATTAAATACTTACACTTATTATATGCCTTAAAGACTTGGATTCCAAATCCAATCTTAATGGGTCTCAAAGGCCCAATAACATCCAATGTCATTTTAATAAAGTCCAATGGGCTGTGTTAATTAATTCTTAAGGCATGGGCTTTGGCCCTAATAGGTCAAACCCAAAATGCCAAGGCCCAATAGGAATCACCCTATTGCCTACAAATTACTTTAGGCCCATTAGGCCCAATTAAATTCTTTAAAGGGCCAAGTGATGTATTTGGACTTTATGGAATTGGTTTTGGGCCCAATTGGATCCAATCCAAAAGTCCAAAACCAAACTTGGTCAAACCAAGCCCATTAAGCCTAAATACACACTTTTAGCCCAATTCATAATTAAAGGCTTATTAACATAATTATAATATTCCAAATATCACAATTATTTTTAATTAAAGTGTATTAGCCATGATTAATTAATTAAACTCAATATTTCGAAAATACCAATTAACTTAATTAATTATGCTTAATCCATCAATTTATGCTCAACACAAATTGAAGCCAAAACACATCATTTCATGCTCAACACAAATTGAATCCAAAACATATCATTTCATGCTCAACATGCTCTTTGATTTTAACATAAACATTATTGACTTTGATTCTAATCCAATCAAACCAACAATCAACATTTAAACATGCATTTAAACACATCATTTCATGTTAAAAAAAACATGCAGTCCACTGCTACACAGTTTCGGCCAAGCTAAGGAATTATCAAAAATTTGATCCAATCAATTTATCTCAAATGTAATCATCCATAACTCTAAGTTATCGTATTCTAAGCATGCTCAAAGCATCAATTTGAAGGAATCATGCTCAAAACACAAAAAGTCCCAAATTTTAGTCTCATGAACCCTAAAATTTTCATGCTTAAAATTGGCTCTGATACCATTGTTAGTGTTCCTATAACATGCCAAGGATCTAATAAGCAAGAAAAAGTATTCATAAATTCATTATAAGTTGCAGAATTACTTACATTGAATGGATCCGAGCTTTTAAAATTTTGAGAAGAAGATCTCCAAGATCCTTCCTTTGTTGATTCCAAGCTTTAAGTTGGTTTCCAAGATCCTTCCTTTGTTGATTCCAAGCTTTGAGTTGTGAATGAAGATCTCCAAGATCCAACCTTTGTGTTGATTCCCAGCGTTGATTTGGTTTCCCTATCACCTTAGAAGACTTCTACAAGTGCTAGCTTTGTTGATTTTGCCACAAAATCTAAGAGATGAAAGGATGAAGCTCACGCCCAAAATGGTGTGTATTAGGGTTTTCTTTTTGTGTCAAGTGTTGTGTAATGAGAGAGAGAGATGCCTTTTGGTAAAACCAATTTACCCTTTTACCTAAACAAGTTGGTTGGGTAAATGGTTTCACCAAAACCATTCCAAGGTGGTTGGAAAGTTGGTGGCTTGGCATAAATGCCAACTACCCTCCCAACTACCACATGTGAAGTGAGCCCCACATTTGAATTCAAAATTCAAATGGATTATACGAATGTTTGCTGCGGCTCGGATTCGTTTAATCCGATTAATTTACCCTTTAATTTCGTAATGAAATCCAATTCATATTAATATATCTGATATATTAATTTTAGCCATACTAATAATTTACATAGAAAAATCAAATTTAACTATTAAATTTATTTCACCGATTAATTCCAAATTAATCTCTTTCTCTCTCATCCTAAAACATCTAATCCCAGATTAAATAAAGCCTTAATTAATCCCAGATTAATTTTCTCTCTCTAAATTAATCCCATATTAATTCTAGTTTAAGTCAACTATCATCGTGAATCTTTGGGAAGCGACCCAAGAGATCCATGGATATGTTGGCAGTAAATACGGTCATCGGATTATCCGAATACGTGCATACCTCGTACCACGTGCTTACCAATTTATAAGACATGGTTGGCTTCTAGCAAAGCACCGTGCCTACCTAATTCTCCAGAAATATTCTTACTGGAATATATAATCTTTGTCAGGCGTAGTATACGTAGTATTGCGTATAGAGATCCAGTATCGGATGTCACGTGCTAGGCCAGGGGCTGGAATTATGTCTGCCCCGTACGAAGCACATGTCGGATGTCTGGTAACTAGTCTCTATAATCGGATGAACATGACCTAGTCATATCATCCGATGACTACAGTACTAAAGAGTACTAGTTCCGTATCCTACGTGACATCATCTCCACTATGACTGGAGTGATACTTCTATCTTGACATCACACCAATACACTACGATTCTCAATATACCAGCAGAGGCGTACACAGAACGGTTAAAGCCCTGGACGACCAAAACCAAAGCATATTGATTGTCGCAAGTATTAGCGGTGCAAGTCTCAGGTTAAGACCAAATACACCTACCCTGATTTCGGACTTCCATAGACACATAGTCATACTACCAATGGAATTCCGAGGGGTCTATCCAGAGCGAAGCTGTTTTCCGTACCATCGGTAAAACACAACCTCCTATCACACTTGCATAAGTATCCAATACTTAAATATATGAGAACTATGCCGTTGTGCTCCCACAACGCGCACAAGTGTAATACTAGTCTATTCCGCATTATCGATGTCCAATCTCGATAATACTACGACTAGGGATTATTTAATGATTAATCCTTCGTGGACTGATATTGTCTCTTATCATATCAATCCAGGAACTAATCATAGGGACCTCCTATCATTTATACATCTAGGTGATCTAATCACAAATGATAAGAGTGCAATCTCCTTGTCACATAATTAATTTGTACAACAACGCCATATCTGTACAAATAGTGACGCTATGGGTCATAATTGTCCAAAAAAATATCCAAATATATGTATTATATTTACTTTAAATAGTTTAAATACATATATTAATGATATATGTCAAATATCATAATTTGAAATTAATTAATGTGTATTTAATGAAATCAAGTATTAAATACAAATACACATTTAATAGTAAATGACCAAAGGGCCCCCTATACATGTATCTTTCGTTTAACCATTAAATGATTTATAAATAATCTGTATTATTCATAAAAATTACCATAGTACTCTACGAGTATATTTCATTAGTGAGACTCTCTAGGTTCAGGTATATCCGTCACGAAATTCAATTTCGTGTCCATAATTTACCCATCCGTAAATTATGACGATCACGGATAAACTCGCTGAACTATACAGGTCAAGTTCATCGCATACGTATAATCCCTCCGTCACATGTATTCAGATTATTCCAGAGATATAGATATTAACGTCAAACCTCTATAGGTATAATCTTGTCGACGATTCTATTAGCAATATTATAATAACACTTAGAACTCACTTCTGCAGTGTACCACAGATCTATGGATTTAATGGATTGCTAATCCCATAATGAATACCTATGCTCTGTACACAGAACTGACAGATCCTATCTTGATACACACATGATATCCTGAGGATCAGTCCACACCCAACGAACAGACGAAGATCTGATCTAAATAGATCGTTAACGTGACTGCCATCAAAGTGTGAAGGATACCTCATATATCCACAATGGTATCTCAAGTCAAAGAATCACTATGCTACTCAACCCGAGAAGATTCCTATTGATGTTGGCGAACCATCTGTTAGGTAATTTTCGGTGAGTCGTTCAATATTTATCAAATAAACACCTATACGTCTATACGAGTCACCTGAGACTCATGGTTCATTGGGATAAACCATCGGACCAAGTCACGATATACATCATGTACTAGTCTCAGCGGATTTTTACTAACCGACCCATGTCAGTAAATCTTGACCATGAACTTTATTTGATAATATATATCTAGTAGTGACACTTCCCAATGTCAATTACAAGCTACGTTGTAATTACGCACTATATTATATATTATCGGGTCTTTGTCTAATATATATATAACACTAAATATGATTTAGTTTCAATCTAATGAATTAGATCAAATATATATATAATAAAAGACAAGAGGTGCAATCATAAATAAATAATATTATGGAAAACGGTATCGCTCGTATTCATGAATCAGACATAAATACGATCTGGATTGGCGCTTTGAGCACCAACCCTAACACAACTTTGATCAACGCCTATTTCTTAGAGTTTTGGACATTATTTTGACCCGCAAGGCATCTATTGGACTTATTTCGACGAAACGAATGCAACCGTGATCGTGAAATTATGAAGCAACGCTCTGAACTTGAGTGCAAGTAAAATGAGGCGATCAAGGTAATCAAATTTTTACCCATCTTAGTTGCAATTTTAAAATTATATACAAATATGACCATATGTTAAGTTGAAGTAATGACAATGATGGTTATTATAGGCTCTGAATAGGCATATTTATAGGATTGTGTTGTAGATAGAAAGTTCATATTTTAAATGGAACCATGTCATATTTTTGTTAGAACATACGAAGATTTAACTAGAAAACCTTTTAGTATATCAGGTTCGAAATGTATTTTTTAGTGGTCATTTGGCGGTCACAAGTTAGCAAGGCCCAGGTGCATCGTAAGGCGAGCCGGGTGGGCCAGATGAAAGTTTGTAGCAGTGTAATCAACGAAGTAAATTGGATGCACTGAGCATCATAGTAAGATTGATTTTGTATCGAACGTCGGGTTGAGGTACAGATTCAGTTTTCCACCTAGATTGTGGTTTAAATAATATATATATATATAATATATATATATATATATATATATATATAATTATATTATACATATAAAAATGATATGAATTTTTTTTTATTAGTCATGTTTTATGAAAATATGGTGCTTAGGCGACACGATGTGACCATCATGACTTGATAATATGTTTTGATTTTATCACAAATACCTGCATTATGGTAAAAATATAAATGGAATGGACCTGAATTGGTAATGAATTGAAATTGGATATTTCTAAAATTGATATATGTGAAACCCTGTTATGGTGCACATCATAGATGTTAAATTACCTGCCAGAGGCAGGATGCTACCGGCAGTAGACATGATTAACCTATCTCCATAAGCCTCCAAATTTACAGAAAAACGGACATGATGTGTCCTAAAACTGGACAACTTGAAACGAAGTCTAGCATCAAACGGAACCTCCAATAGACATCAAATATATTAAAGGACCTCAGGTCCATACAAAACTCATCAAACTCAAAATCAACATTTAAGGGTTATGTGCCCACAACATCAATCAAATCAAAACATTAACTTATTAATACAAAACAGCGTGCTCAGCACGACAAACAACATAATAATCAAAGATTCTTAATCTCTAAGACTTCTCCCAGGACACTTGCGAGGGTGAATGCAACTTCAGTGATCCGCTTATCGAGCATAGCTTCCAAAGATGAAATGGTTGACCCATCTGGTAGCCAACCTGCAAAACTAACAACTGGTTTGGTGTGAGTTATAAAAACTCAGTAAGTAATCATGCTAATATTACAAACAAACATACAAGTCAAGCATGTCATAAACTTTTCAGAATAACCAAGTTGTTACGAGTTCAGAGTTATCAACTTTTTATTATTCTTTATTCTTTACACATGTCAAATTCTCATATTTACATATTTACATTTTGTCAATTTAATGGCCAGACATTCAAATCACACAAAACATATATTCAAATATCATATAGTACGTCATATAATATTGAAACCATTTCAATCACATGAAGCATGAAGTCACATATTTATACTTATCACGAGTAAACATCTTTGAAATATCATCAAATCGGTAAATCAAACAAATTTTCTTCTATTCTGTTACAAACTATATTCAATACCAAAACAAATTTAATTTAATATCAAAACAAACTTTTTTTAACTTTATTTAATCACGATAACTTTACAATAACTTAACATTCGAGATTCATATACATTCACACATACCGACACTTCTCTTATATACATGCAAATACAATTTCAAAATTCTTACAAATATACGTACATACCAATACAACTTAGCAAACACGATTTATAACATCTGATATTCACATCGATTTTCAAATCATTCATTCATTTCACATAAGCATACATTGTCCATAAATATTACGAGTTCTATCATACACATACATAAACTAAGACATACATACAATCATCGTGCAACGAAAATGAAGCACATATAACAATCAATACATCAAAGAACACATCATCAAACAATACATACATACGACTGGCTTACACATATAATGCTCGTATGAGACTCATTACATATTTTAGAATAGGTATGAGATGAATGCCATCCGAACAGATTCCTAACCAGCTCGACTACTACACCACGAAATCATCAACCGATTAAACATACACACATGCACACATATCTTGTGACTCAAACTCATCACACGATTTCTCATACACAAGCATATACATGACAAACATTGCTTTATCATCAGAATTGTCACACACATACGTATATACATCAAAACCTATATAATTTTTAATTTATAAAAGTTCTAATCAATTTTTATGTGGGCTTAATCCAATTTGTACAAATATGTATAATTAGGTGTGACTAATCATATTTTTCTACCACTTTGATTTAATCCAATTAAATTAAGTTAAAGTTTAATTATTGGATTAATTGTATGTATACCACTTTGATTTAATCGAATTAAATCAAGCAATACACATCTTATTACATATTTATAATTACCAAAATATCCTCCAATGGTAGAGATATATATGAAATTACAACAAAGCCCTTGTGTGATTTTGGATTAATCCAATTAATCCAATTGGGTCAAAGGAAATAATTAATATTATCTAATAACACTTAATTATTTTCGTTGAAAACTATAATATCAAAATATCACAAATTATCGGCTACGCAAGTGCTCAACGAGTACACTTCATATTATGGGACTCTCTAAGTCCAAACACGTTCGTCATCTAAGCCTAGCTTAGATGTACGCTATACAAGTCGATGTCATCATAAATGTTTAACAATCTCTCCCTCTTAGGCTATTCGAGTTGTACTTACGAAATATAGATTACACCGCCAAGTTTCCGAAGCGCACATCTCATGTCGACATGTCCACGATTCTTTACAACTAATCAGAATACCATTTTCGATATATGCGATCCACCATAGGTGATCAGCTTTGGGCAAAGTCTTAAGAATCGTGACTTACTCACATGGATACCTAAAACCCTTATGGTAAACATACGGGCCGACAGATTCTATCTGGATATGCACTTGATTAACGAGTGCATCGGTTCACACCCAAAAAACATCTAGTGGTCAGACCATGAAAGGTCTCTAACATATATGGCATCAAAATGTGGAGGATTACACAGAAAATCAATGTTATCCTATAATCAAATGATCACATATGTTACTCGACTCGAAGAGATTCCTATTGACGGTGGTGTGTACTTCCAACTATTAGGAATCACATGTGAGATATTTAGTATTCACTCCAACGAATACCCACATGTCTATATCAGGTTTCATTGTTTATGGTACATCGGATTAAACCATTGGAACTCCAATTTTAATATATGACATGTGCTAGTCTTTTAGATTATAAGAATTCGACCGTATTCCAAAACCAATGATTATGAATATTTACTTTAAGAATAGTTTATAATAGTAATAATATCCCAATGTCGGACCACCTAGTGTCTAATATTACTACAAGACTATTCTAAGGTCGATGTCATTCTTACAAAATTTATATATCAATCTAATATACTTATGATATTACCATTAATAAGGTTGAAAAGAAAATATAGTTATTTTATTAATAAATAATAAAATATAATATATTATTCGGATTGGCGCTCCAAGCACTAACTCCAACAAACTCCCACTTGCTTAGTGTTAATCCAGATGGTACCGAAGTCTCATCTCCTCCACATGTTTATCGAATAACTTAGAAGGTAAGGTCTTAGTAAGCGGGCCTGCTATGTTGTCTTGTCCTTGAACCTTAAAAACCACTATGACTTTTTGTTCAATAATCTCTCTAATCACGCGATATTTCATTTCCACATTTTCAGACTTGGAATGCGCTCTTGGCTCCTTAGCCTGTATAATGGATCCGCTATTATCACAGTATAATGGGATCAAATCCGTAATACTAGGCACAATGCCAAGTTCTGTGATAAAATTTCTAATCCAAACAGCTTCTTTAGTTACTTCTGAAGCCGCTATAAATTCCACCTCAGTGGTGGAATCAGCTGTTAAGCCTTGTTTTGAAAATCGCCAACTAACTACACCGCCATTAAGGGTAAATATGTATCTGAATGTAAACTTCTATCATCTGGATCTCCGTGGAAGTCGGAGTCTGTATAACTCTTAACTCTCATATATGCGAAACTTATCATAGTACCCTTAATATATTTCAGGATATGTTTCACGGTTGTCCAATGATCATTATCCCGGATCATATTGATATCGGCTAGTCACACTACGCCGAAACTGATGTCAGGTCTTCTACATAGCATAATGCTTCTAATACAAGAAGCATATGGCAATTTAGAAATTCTAACCCTTTATTCCTCAGTTTGAGGTGCCATTTTCTACAAAAGATGTATGTCGTATCAGAAAGGTACATTTACTGCCTTGTAGTTGGTAAAATCGTACCTTTATAATATTTTATCTATGTACGTGGATTGTCACAAACTTATAAGCCTCCTTACTTTATCTCGATGAGCCTTATACCAGTATATAGGAAGCTTCAACCTTGTATTTTATGGAGAAGTTCTTGCAAATGTATGCTTTTACATTTTTTATCAATTCTATATCATTCCCAATGATAAGGATACCGTCTACATACAAAACAATGAATATTATTATGCTTCCACTAACTTTCTTATAAACAAATAGTTCTTTCTCATTCTTGTTGAATCCAGATAATCTAATTATCTCATCAAAACGACAATTTCAGCTTCGAGATGTCTGTTTAAATCCATAAATAGACTTCTGGAGCTTACAAACCAAGTTTGAAGTCTCATTGGATAGGAAACCCTCTGGTTGTTCCATATAGATATCATCCTCGAGGAATCCATTTAGGAAAGCAGTTTTCACATTCATCTGCCATATCTCAAAGTCATGTAATACACCAATGGCTAAAAGAATCCTAATGGATTTTAGCATGGCTACTAGTGAAAAAAAATTCCTCATAGTCAATCTCAGGACGTTGAGTGTAACCTTTCGCTACCAGTCGAGCCTTAAAGGTTTCCACTTTTCCATCAACCCTCGCTTCCTTTTATAAACCCATTTACAACCAATAGGTTTAACTCATTTAGGAAGTTCAAATAAGTCACAGACTTGATTGTCATGCATAGTACCATTTCAGATTTCATGGCTTCCTGCCATTTGTTTGAATCGGTATCCAATATCGCCTCTTTATACATAGACGGATCTGTTTCCTCCAAGATGAGAACATCAAGGCTCGCATCAGATGTAAAAAATAGACTCTCAGGAGGCCTTGATATTTTATTCGACTTACGCATAACCTGTGTTGTAGATTCTTCACCTAGTTGGATCTTTGATTCCATATCAGGTTCCTTAATGTTGGGATCAAACTCATCGAGTTGAATCTTTCTACAATTCCCATTTTCTCTCAAAAATTCATTTTCAAGAAAAGTGACAAAACGATCAATAAATACATTTCGTTACTCAGAATCGTAGAATTGATATCCCAAAGAATTTTCAGGATATCCAACGAACTAATATTTATACCCCATAGGTACTAGTTTATCCCGTTGTGCAACTCTAACGTATGTAGGACAACCCTAAATCTTTAAATATCCAAGACTTGGATTTCTACCGAACCATATCTGATATGGGGTAGTATAAACATATTTTGATGGAACTTTGTTAAATATATGGGCAGCAATAAGCAAAACGTAACCTCAAAGGTAACATAGAAGATTTTTATAACTCATCATAGATCGTACCATATCCAATAAAGTACGATTTCTCCGCTCAGACACACTATTGTATTTAGGAGTTCCTGGTGGGCTATATTAGGTGAGAATCTCATTCTCCCTTAAATAACTTCTGAATTCGTCGCTCATGAATTCACCAACTCGATCTGATTAAGGACACTTGATGAATTTTTTGGTTTGTTTTTCTTCCTAATTCTGAAATATTTTGAATTTATCAAATGTTTTCGAATTATGTCTCATCAAATAGACATATCCAGATCTGGACTTATCAACAGTGAAAGTCACGAAGTATGTTTAATCATCATAAGCGGCATGATTAAATGGACCACACACATAACTGTGTATTAGTTCCAATAAATCTTCAGCACGGTGTCTAACACCAAGAAATGAGGCCTTTGTCATTTTCTCTTGGATACATGACTTAAAAATTGGATAAGGATATTAGGTAAGATCTTCAATCAAACCACATTTAACCAATTTTGATAGACGTCCAACACCTATGTGGCCCAATCTCATATGCCATAATTCAATATTATTTAATTCAGATCATTTACTTGTATTTTCCTCTATATTAAAGACATGTCTATATGTTTCCAAAACATAATAACTGTTACATAAAGAACATTCACACAAATAGTTGTCTTTATCATATAAACATAAAGCACCATCTTTAATATTTATTTTATATCCCTCTTTATTTAATATCGATAACGATATTATCTGTCTGATAAGAGTGGGTACAAAATAACAGTCATGTAAAAATCATTTACATCCATTAGGGAGAACTAGAAAAACCCTTCATATGGCCTTAACATCCAATGTCTCGCCATTCCCAACTCTAAGCTGGATCTCCCATTTGTTCAGCCTTCTTTTAACCCTTATGACCTGCATAGAGTTGTAAATATGAGTGGGACTGCCGATGTCTAACACTCATCCATTATTTGCATATAAGGCTAATAAGATTTCAATAATAGGAAAAATACACAGCGTACATAAGGGTTCTGCCTTTCCTTTTAGCTCTGAATAATCTTTCTTCCAGTGTCCAGACTTCTTACAGTGTAGAGATACATCATGAGCTACATGCGATCTTGCAGCTATGTGCATCTCGGAGTTTCTCTTTGATATCTTCTTCCTTCTCATTTTGATTTTCTTCTACTTCTAGAAGTCTCTGAAGAACTTGCTCCACCATAGAAGTACAAAGTGAGATTGTCTTTCTTCAAATCATGATCCACCGTGCGTAACATTTTATGAAGTTCTCCATAACTGGCTTGCATCGAATGCATATGAAAGCTTAACATAAAGCTAGCGTAAGCACCGACCAAGAAGATAGAATCAAATTTCGGCCTAGCCATTTATCAATCATAATGGCTTATCGTTTCAAATATCGAATCTAGTCTATCATGTTCAAAAGATGAATGTTGACCGCTCCTCCATCCATGAGTGTAGCACAGAACAATTCCTTAGAACTCTGATATATTTTAATTTCTTGATTTGCTTTGAACAACTCATTGAGTGTTCTCATAATGCTTCAAGCATCAGGTACCTCTATGTACTGTCTTAAAAAATCTGGAACCATCGATCCTAAAATATAGGATTTCACCCTTAGGTTATCATTCTTCCATTTTTCAAAAGTCTCTCACTCTTCGGGAGTGGATTTAAGATCGATTTCAACAAGCAATGGATTGATCGTCACATAGCTCATCTTTTCTTACTTCAAGACAAAGCGAATGTTCATTTCTCATTCAAAATAGTTCTCAACTCTTTTCAATTTATTAGAATCCAAAATTCACGCTAATGGATTTGCGGTAGCCATCTACAAGACAACAATTAAACACAGTAGAACATCTTCATTTCAATATAAAAACACTAATATGATTATGGATAATCTATTAGTGTCTTCCCACCACTTTACGCAATTTTGTAATCTCTCATAATGAAAAAATAGAAATTTGACTATTAAAATTTCATAGCGGGAAGTGGATCCCATGAAATTTACTCCAGCCTCACTATAATGACGATCTTGGCTTTCATAAACTCATTAGGTATACCTCAAAGGTCAATCACATTCATGTGACTCCTAAGTTTGGTCCTAAATTATTTCTTATCCTCACAATAATGATGGTATTGGATTAAGACGCGTTCCAGGTGTATACTTGTCAATGTTCACTAATGAACTTCGTAAGTACACCATCATAATAATGACGGTATTGGGTGACTATGTCAACTCATCATGCTACAACTAATATTTTACCGAAGCGACCTAAGTTCTGACCACTTATACCCTCACAATAATGACGATATTTGGCATAAGTAATAAGAACTCATTCATCTACATATTTTCAAGACGGACGATCTAATAATGCTCCAACATTATTAATACTATTACTTAAAATAAATCAATCACCTAATCATGGGAGATTTATGACAATCAAGTCATTAACATGCTTGGGTCAAAATAAAACTTTTAATTTAATACATGCAATGCATATCCAATATGACTTATACATAATTAAATTAAAATTATAGAGGCATAGATTGAAAAATATTTCAAACATACAATATATGTTGTGTGGTTAAGACCTGCATTGACATCATTTTGTTGGGGCAGTTATGGAACCCCTAGGGTCGGATTGATACCTCGCGCAGTTGAAGTGGGTCTAACACATGGGTATGAAATATGGATGTATTTTTAAATTATTTTATGAAATACTATATTCCGTTACGAGTCCGTAGGAAAAAACATTGACCAAATTATAGTCCGCAAACTCCGAGACGGAGAAAATAAAGTTTCAGCGCATATTGGTAGTAGTTGTCGGCGTGTTACAATGCTCGGGCTTGAGATTCACGAAGCCCAATCTGTGAATGCTCAACGTCGTGATGTGCAAGGGTGAGCGTTGCGACTCCCGAAGTTCTGAGAGCTCAGTGTCACGAAGCTTGATATCAGTGTCGCGATGCTGCCCTGTGTAAAATATTGGTAGAGAGCATTTTCGCCTTTAATCCAATCCAAAACACTTATAATTTTCTCTAAACACTTCAATACACCTAAAATCCAATTTGAACATCAAAACCAACATCGACACATGTTAAATAATAAACATACATGTATTCTAAATACATACATATAATTTCCAAAGCTAGCAAGCTTAGTTCCAAGATCCAATCTTCTTCTCCTTGTTGAGATATTGTAGAGAACTTCCAAGCTTCTTTAAACACTTCTTTTATTGATGATAATATCTATAATTCTTGCTTGTTTTAGCTTTCTCAAGCTTAATTAAAACCTTGTTCAAGCTTGCATTTTATAGCAAAACTTATGTAATTTTTAATTAATAAAAATTTTAATCATTTTTTTGTAGGCTTAATCCAATTTGTCCAAATATGTATAATTAGGTATGACTAATCATTTTTGTCTACCACTTTAATTAAATCAAAATAAAGTTTAATTAATGGATTAGTTGTATGTCTACCACTTTGATTTAATCCAATTAAATCAAGCCATATACACATATTATTACATATTTATAATTACCAAAATATCCTCCAATGCTAGAGATATTTATAAAATTATAACACAGCCCTTGTGTGATTTGAGATTAATCCAATTAATCCAATTAGGTCAAAATAAATAATTAATGTTATCCAATAATACTTAATTATTTTAGTTGATAATTATAATATAAAAATATCAAAAAATTTCGGCTACCAAAGTGCTCAACGAGTTCACTTTATATTGCAGGATTTTCTAAGTCCAGACACGTTATTCATATAATCCTGACTTATATGTATGCAATTCGGCCACCTCTGAATTTGCGAAGAACACGAAAACCTTTCTGAACTATACACGTCGAGGTCATCATATACGTTTGTCAATCCCTCTATCATAGGCTATCCGATTTGTGCTTAGGAAATATAGATTACACCGTCAAGTTTCCGAAGCGCACATCTCATGTCGACATATCCATGATTTTTTACAACTAATCAGAACACCATTTCTGATATATACGTCCACCCTAGGTGATCGACTTTTGCTAAAGTCTTAAGAATCGTGACTTACTCACATGGATACCTAAATCCCTTATGGTACACATAGGAGCCGATAGATCATATCTTCATATGCATTTGATTAACGAGTGCGTTGGTCCACACCCAACAAACATCTAGCGATCAGATCATGAAAGGTCTCTTACATATATGACATCAAAGTGTGGAGGATCACACACAAAATCAATGTTATCATATAGTCAAAGGATCACATATGCTACTCGACTCGAGGAGATTCCTATTGACATCGGTGTATACTTCCAACTATTAGGAATCACCAGTGAGTATTCACTCCACTGAATACCCACATGTCTATATGAGTTTCCATTGCTCATGGTACATCAAGTTAAACTATTGAAACTCCAATTCCAATATATGACATGTGCTAGTCTTCTAGGTTATAGCAATTCGACCGTATCTCAAAACCAATGACTAGGAATATTTACTTTAAGAATAGTTTATAATAGTAATATTATTCCAATGTCGGATCCCATAGTATCAAGTATTACTACAAGACTATTCTAAGGTTGATGTCATTCTCATTATATGTATATATCAATCTAATATGCATTATGACATTATCATTAATAAGATTGAAATGAAAATATAGTTATTTTATTAATAAATAATAAAATATAATTATAGGCACTGCATTTTTACATATAAGTCCCTATGATGAGTCTCATTTAGAGGCACTACCTTTTATGTCACGGAATTCGCGGGAAACAGACGTCGGAAGGGGAAATTCAGAATAAGTAGGCACTTCATTTTTACATATAAGTCTCATTCACTATTTTCATTCGTGCTGCGTTCGTTACCACGTTCGAACGAAAAAAATAGATTGCGGGCGTTCGTGTAGCATTCGAATCGGCGTTCGAATGGTGTCGGTATTTCTGGTTTTGCTGCTAGCCTCATACCCAAGCCCAATTAGCCCACCAAAGCCCATAAAACACATCCAAATTAAAAAAATGCATATTTAACACATGGGGAATTAAATAAAATCTAAAAATCATATACCAAATTAAAATTAATCAAACAAATTTCATGCCTAAACAAAAAAAATTAAATATATTGACTTCCTAATTAAACCAAATCTTATCCCCAATCAATCTCTTGACTTTCCTTGCAAAACACTAATTGATTTATTCCTTTTTAAACAAGATTTAACCCTAGCATTTTCCTATAAAAATAAAATGTGTCGTCTCTTGTGGTATATAGGATGGAAACCCAGACGTAAATTCCGTAGCCGAATCCGAATGGACGGTAGTGCGGTCTGTACTTGGGACACAACTCCACGTACCACTTGAGTAAACGGCACATATCTCGCTTTATTTTATCTTGATTGTTTATTATCCACATCTTATATTTCGCCATTTTACT
The DNA here is from genome assembly GCA_019454045.1 of Zanthoxylum bungeanum. Classification (NCBI taxonomy): domain Eukaryota; kingdom Viridiplantae; phylum Streptophyta; class Magnoliopsida; order Sapindales; family Rutaceae; genus Zanthoxylum; species Zanthoxylum bungeanum. The sequence goes on along the minus strand of SKCR01018435.1, from coordinate 146,663 downwards.
TTCTGTATGTTGTTTGTTTGTGTGTTGATGATGTGATGCGCATGGGCTTAGCATATTGGTGTAAAGGTTTTCCATTTGAGGGAAGAAAATGCCAAAAGGCTACCTTTACGCCAATACTTTGCCATGCCGGACAAAGTATGTTTGGTTGGATGTGAGATGTGTTCAACCGAGCATACGAAATCCTATATCGTTGTCTTTACTTTCTATACATTGTGATGTAATGCGCATAGGCTAACTAGGGTGGATTAAAGGTCATTTCTTCAAGGGAAAATGCCTGAAGGCTACCTTACCACGATGTTTTGCCGCGCTTTTTGTTATGTCTTTGACTTTATACATATCATTGTTCTATTCATGCATGTATTGCAATCTAATTCTCATGGGCTAACTAGGGTGGATTAAAGGTCCTCTATTCGAGGGAAAATGTCAGAAGGCTACCTTACCACGATGTTTTGCAGCGCCGGACAAGGTACACCCGATTGAATGGGAATGAGTTCAATCGGGCACACGGGGTCTTATATTGTGGATTTACTTGTTTATGTATGTGTTGCGTCGTCTCTCATGCATCAGGTCTGGTCCCATTCGAATGCGTTCTCAAACACTATACGAACGTTAACCTTCTTTTTACCGTTCGAACGCATTTACGAATACTGCTCGAACGCGAATGTGTTTTGTTTCATCAGGTCCAGTCCCGTTCGAACGTGTTCTCAAACGCTACATGAACGCGAACCTTCTGTTTAGCGTTCAAACGTGTTTATTAACGCTACTCGAACGCGCACGTATTTCCTTTGTTTTAACATGCATCAGGTCTGGTCCCGTTCGAACGCGTTCTCAAACGCTATACGAACGCGAACCTTTTGTTTACCGTTCGAACGCGTTTACAAACGCTACTCGAATGTGAATGTCTTTTGTTTCATCAGGTCTTGTCCCGTTCGAACGCGTTCTCAAACGCTATATGAACGTGAACCTTCTGTTTACCGTTCGAATGCGTTTTCAAACACTACACGAACGCGCATACACTGAACTGGGTCTTTTTCATCACATGTCATGCATAATTATTTCTTAGGTGATTTCTCTTGTATCATGTAATCAATCACACTATTTGTATCCCTGCGTTTATCTATTTGATGTGTTCATGAGATGATATTGAAGCATGATTAGGCCGTTAGTATGTTACTTTGTTCTTAAGCATGATTTAGCCTATTTAGTTGTTCATTTTCAAGCATGATTAGTCATTCATTTTGCGTTTGGAATTTGCATTATGTTTAGGTTGTTCTTTGTTTCCCGCATTATATGATCGAAGTATGTTCATGAGATTGCTGTGTGCTATTGCATATTCGCCGTTATGATGATTACTTTCATGCATGTGAATTTAAAAGTAGAATATTCTTGGAAATATGTTGCTTAGGCTTGGTAAAATTATTGCACCAATCATTTCATTACAAGTGGCATAAGTAAGGGACCATTCTGAACCCAACGGTTTGAGGTATTTCATTGCAAGGGGTGAGTGCGGCCTTAAATCATTTTTTTCTGGTTCACACCGGGTGGCGACTCCATTATTATACGGTTTAGTCCCCCGTGGGCTACTCTGTACTCCCAACCGGGCCGCGAGCCCGGAACAGCATGCGTCGCCCAGTTTCTGTGTTCCCATAATTTGGCGACTCCACTGGGGATAGAGAATTGGCCCCGAAATAATGTCTTGTAATATTATGTTTTATGTTTTAATTAACTGTGTCTACTGTGGGTTAAAAAAGGTTTAATCAAAGGCACTTTTAAGACTGGGTAATGGTTTGGTGTCTTTCTTCATTCACTACCTTTCTAGAAGGAAAAGCTGTGAAGGCACCTAGATAATCATCTACCCGTAGCCTATTGTGATGGACTAATTTGGACGACTCGTTGTTTATTCCTGTCACCAAGCGATAAGAGCCTAAGAGGCTTGGGTACTTAAGAGAGCCTCGCTCCACCCTCCCTCTGGGGAATCTACAACGGGAAATCCATTTGATAGTCAGTCACGCACCATAGCTCGTTGGCACGTACCTTAATGTATAAAAAAGGTGCGCTCACTTGGTCGCTCGGACCCTTGAGTGGGGAGACCTAGTTGTGGGTAATCTTTCGTCAGCGAGAGCCTTTGTGCACACCGCCGTAAACCCGCATGTGAACCTTAGTCGTAGAACTAATAAGAATTATTTACTTGTGCTTGTGTTTGGGAACATGGTCGTTTGGATCCATTCATACCTTTTTTCATGAGGTATGGGCTTGTTGGGCCATTTAAACTGGGACAAGAACATATCTTATGATAATTGGGCCAAAAGCTTCTAAAACGCCAATGGGCCATTTTATGCTTGTGTTTGGGAACATTGTCATTTGGATCCATTCAGACCTTTTGTCATGAGGTATGGGCTTGTTGGGCCATTTAAACTGGGACAAGAACATATCTTATGATGATTGGGCCAAAAGCTTCTAAAACGCCAATGGGCCATTATATGTTTGTGTTTAGGAACATTATCATTTGAATACGGTTGGACTTCTTGCCATGAGATGTGAACTTGTTGGGCTATTTAAACTGGGACGAGTTCACTCCTATGACAGTTAGCCCAAAAGCTTCTAAAATGTTGATGGGCCGATTTGTGTGAAAATTTTAATGAGTTGATATATTCCTTGTATCGCACACATCTCATGCACCTCATGCATACATGCACCATGTTAACCCCCTTTTGTCTTGAGAGCCATCATAGATACCCGTTGGTTTGGGAAGATGGCAGACTTGTCAAAAGACTGAGCAGCCACCAAGAGTACCGACAGAATACCTAACCCAACGGGATATGAAACTTATTCATGCATGCATGCATACACGTAACGTATTTTGCATTCCTTTTTTGTGCTTGTTTTGTTTTGTATTCAAAGGTTTCAACGGAGAAAAAGAGAAAGCGGCAAATACAAGCCAACCAGAAGCAGCAACAGTACAGTGTCATCAATTTTCAGGAATGAATCACAGGGTTGAGGCCCACATCAGTATCAGTCTGAGGGCGAGGCCCATGTCAGTATCAGTCTGAGGGCGAGGCCCACATCAGTATCAGTTTGGGGCGAGGCCCATATAAGTATCAGTTTGAGGGCGAGGCCCATATCAGTATCTGTCTGAGGGCGAGGCCCATATCAGTATCAGTCTGAGGGCGAGGCCCACATCAGTATCAGTCAGGGGGCGAGGCCCACATCAGTATCAGTCTGGGGGCGAGGCCCACATCATTATCAATTTGGGGCAAGGCCCATATCAGTATCAGTCTGAGGGCGATGCCCATATCAGTATCAGTCTGAGGGTGAGGCCCACATCAGTATCAGTTTGGGGGCGAGGCCCATATCAGTATCAGTCTGAGGGTGAGGCCCACATCAGTTTCAGTCTGAGGGCGAGGCCCACATCAGTATCAGTCTGAGGGCGAGGCCCACATCAGTATCAGTCTGGGGGCGAGGCCCACATCAGTATCAGTTTGGGGGCGAGGCCCACATCAGTATCAGTTTGGGGCGAGGCCCATATCAGTATCAGTCTGGGGGCGAGACCCACATCAGTATCAGTTTGGGGCGAGGCCCATATCAGTATCAATCTGGGGGCGAGACCCATATCAGTATCTGTTTGGGGGTCGAGGCCCGCATCAGCATCAATTTGAGGATGAGTCCCAGGGCCGAGGCCCACATCAGTATCAGTTTGGGGCGAGGCCCATATCAGTATCAGTCTGAGGGCGAGGCCCACATCAGTATCAGTCTAAGGGCGAGGCCCACGTCAGTATCAACTTGGGGGCGAGGCCCACATTATCAGTATCAGTTCAGGGTCGAGGCCCACATCAGTATTAGTTTTGGGGATGAGTCCCAGGGTTGAGACCCACACATCATCAGAAAGCCAGGAATGGCACTCCGAGAATGGAGCACAGTTCGAGAATGAACAAGCCGGGAATGGCACTCCGAGAATGGAGCACGGTTCGGGAATGGACCACATCACAGTAACGGTTCAGGAATGAACCGCATCACAGTAACGGTTCGGGAATGAAACACCTCACAGTAACGGTTCGGGAATGAACCACCTCACAACATGGTTCGAGAACGAACCATCACACTATCAGTATCAGTCTTGCCAGGTATGGCACTCTGAGGGTTGAGGCTTATATCATTATCGGTATCAGTCTTGCCAGGTATGGCACTCTGGGGGCGAGGCCCACATCATTACTAGTATCAGTTCTGCCAGGTACGACACTCCGGGTATGGATATATTACAGGGACGCCTTGGGTATGAGGTTAAGCAAGCCAGGTACGGCACTCCGGATATGGAGATATTACAGCGACGCCTTGGGTATGAGGTTTAGCACGCCAGGTACGGCACTCCGGGTATGGAGATATTACTGCGACGCCTTGGGTATGAGGTTTAGGACGCCAGGTACGGCACTCCGGGTATGGAGATATTACTGCGACGCCTTGGGTATGAGGTTTAGCACGCCAGGTATGGCACTCCGGGTATGGAGATATTACAGCGACGCCTTGGGTATGTGGTTTAGCACACCAAGTACGGCACTCCGGGTATGGAGATATTACAGCGACGCCTTGGGTATGAGGTTTAGCTTGCCAGGTACGGCACTCTGGGTATGGAGACATCACTGCAACACTCTAGGTACGGAGACACAACCGCAACACCTCGGGTATGGGGTTTAGCATGCCAGGTACGACATAACATCAACTAATCTCAACACATGGCAAGTCAGGTGGCAGCTGGCGAGCCAGGTAAGTGAAAATGTATTGCATAACTTTGATAGGATAGTCACTGTTACACATTACACAAGTCCCATCAAAGTGGGGGGGACTATAGGCACTGTATTTTTGCATATAAGTCCCTATGATGAGTCTCATTTAGAGGCACTACCTTTTATGTCACGGAAGTCGAGGGAAACGGACGTCGGAAGAGGAAATTCATAATAAGTATGACATAAAATTCATTTCACAAGTTCACTGTTTTCGTTCGTGCTGTGTTCGTTACCACGTTCAAACGTCGAGCAGATTGTGGGTGTTCGTGTAGCGTTCGAACGGTGTCGGTATTTTTGGTTTTGCTGCTAGCCTCATACCCAAGTCCAATTAGCCCACTAAAGCCCATAAAACACATCCAAATTAAATAAATGCATATTTAACAAATGGGGAATTAAATAAAATATAAAAATCATATATCAAATTAAATTCAATCAAACAAATTTCATGCCTAAACAAAAAAAATTAAATATATTGACTTCCTAATTAAACCAAATCTTGTCCCTAATCAATCTATTGACTTTCCTTGCAAAACACTAATTGATTTATTCCTTTTTGAACAAGATTTAACCCTAGCATTTGCCTATAAAAAGAAGCCTCCACCACACATCCAAGGGGCTAGCACATTCATACAAACCTCAAAAATTATGCAAGGCATTAAAACCCATAGCTCATTCACACAAAAAAACTCCTAGCATTCACACATAACAAAAGCTATAAGCAATAAAGAATTCTCTCATCCTCCTCACTCACTCTCAATAACCCAAAATCACAAACCAAAGAACCCTCATTGCCGTGACCAAAACACATCCCAAACACCCCCTTTACCTAACCAAAATAGCCCATAACACCACCGAAAATCACACCCAAACAGCAGCCCAATTACACCAAGAATAATAGCCTAAATAGTTGAAATATTGACCAGAAAATGTCACCGAAAAAGCAGCAAAATACAGTAAAAACAGCAGCAAAACAGGGAGAACGACGACTCAAAACAGTGAGACAACGAACGAGAGCAGTGAACCAGTGAACCAGAGGAGTTACGGAGCGTTATCCCCTCCGACGATGGTGTATCGTACATCCGAGAGGTGATTTAAAAGGTTAGACGTGAGGACACTTTTTCTATTTATTGTCATTCATTTTTTAATTGTTTTATTCGCATGAGAGTCGTTTGTGGATGCATGTTGTGGCATTCGAATGAAAGGGAAAATGTGTCGTCTCTTGTGGTATATAGGATGGAAACCCAGACGTAAATTTCGTAGACGAATCCGAATGGACGGTAGTGCGGTCTGTACTTGGGATACAACTCCACGTACCACTTGAGTAAACGGCACATATCTCCATTTATTTTATCTTGATTGTTTATTATCCACATCTTATATTTTGCCATTTTACTTCATGTATGTTATTTGTTTGTGTGTTGATGATGTGATGCGCATGGGCTTAGCATATTGGTCTAAAGGTTTTCCATTTGAGGGGAGAAAAGGCCAAAAGGCTACCTTTGCGCCAATACTTTGCCGCGCCGGACAAAGTATGTTTGGTTGGATGTGAGATGTGTTCAACCGAGCATACGAAATCTTATATCGTTGTCTTTACTTTCTATACATTGTGATGTAATACGCATTGGCTAACTATGGTGGATTTAAGGTCCTCTATTCAAGGGAAAATGCCTGAAGGCTACCTTACCACGATGTTTTTCCGCGCTTTTTGTTATGTCATTGACTTTATACATATCATTGTTCTATTCATGCATGTATTGCATTCTAATACGCATGGGTTAACTAGGGTGGATTAAAGGTCCTCTATTCGAGGGAAAATGCCTGAAGGCTACCTTTACCACGATGTTTTGCCGCACCAGACAAGGTACACCAGATTGAATGGGAACGAGTTCAATCGGGCACACGGGGTCCTACATTGTTGATTTACTTGTTTTTGTATGTGTTGCATCGTCTCTCATGCATCAGGTCTGGTCCCGTTCGAACGCATTCTCAAACACTATACGAACGTGAACCTTCTGTTTACCGTTTGAACGAGTTTACGAATGCTACTCGAACGCGAATGTGTTTTGTTTCATCAGGTCCAGTCTCGTTCGAACGCGTTCTCAAACGCTACACGAATGCGAACCTTCTGATTACCGTTCGAACGCGTTTACTAACGCTACTCGAACGCGCACGTATTTCCTTTATTTTATCATGCATCGGGTCTGGTCCCGTTCGAACGTGTTTACGAACGCTACTCGAACGTGAATGTGTTTTGTTTCATCAGGTCCTGTCCCGTTCGAACGCGTTTTCAAACACTATACGAACGCGAACCTTCTGTTTACCGTTCAAACGCGTTTTCAAACGCTACACGAACGCGCATACATTGAACTGAGTCCTTTTCATCATATGTCATGCATAATTGTTTCTTAGGTGATTTCTCTTGTATCATGTAATCAATCACACTATTTGTATTCCTGCGTTTATCTATTTGATGTGTTCATGAGATGGTATTGAAGCATGATTAGGCCGTTAGTATGTTACTTGGTTCTTAAGAATGATTTAGCCTATTTAGTTGTTCATTTTGAAGCATGATTAGTCATTCATTTTGTGTTTGGAATTTGAATTATGTTTAGGTTGTTCTTTGTTTCCCGCATTATATGATCGAAGTATGTTCATGAGATTGCTGTGTGCTATTGCATGTTCGCCGTTATGATGATTACTTCATGCATATGAATTTAAAAGTAGAATATTCTTGGATATATGTTGCTTAGGCTTGGTTAAATTATTGCACCAATAATTTCATTACAAGTGGCATAAGTAAGGGACCATTCCGAACCCAACGGTTTGAGGTCTTCCCTTGCGAGGGGTGAGTGCGGCCTTAAATAATTTTTTTTCTGTTCACACCGGGTGGAGACTCCATTATTCTCCGGTTTAGTCCCCCGCGGGCTACTCCATACTCCCAACTGGGCCGCCAGCCCGGAACAGCATGTGTCGCCCAGTTTTTGTGTTCCCACAATAATGTACAATACATTATTCGGATTGGCACTCCAAGCACCAACTCCAACATAAAAAACATGGTTTCTGAGCTTCTACGGCACATCCCATGACTCTAGAGTGGCTGACTTCAACATGGGTAATCCGTGACCTTAAGCACGACTTTCCAAAACGTGAATGGTTAACTAATCTGGTTGCCAACCTATAAAACTAACAAACTATTATGGTGTGAGTTATAAAGCTTAGTAAGTAACCACCCTCATATCATAATAGAATAAGGATAAATCTCGAAAATAATATTTATAATTATATATATATATATATCAGAAAGCCTTTAAAAGATACTCTCAAATACGTCGAAAAACTGTTCGAACAAACAAATTAAAACTTCAAAGAAACATCTTACTTGTACCTTTTATCTGAAATGTCTTTCAAACTTTATACAATTATTTACACTTTTCATATATAAAGTCCTCCAAAAATACTTACATATATACCAACCCAAACACCGAGGTCATTATTACTTGATACGAAATCGAAACTTTATACAAACCTGTAATATCCAAAGTATTTTATTTCTGAAATTTAAACTCTTTTTTCCATATGTCAGAAAATATTATATATTTGAAGTATCATCAAATCAGAAAGTTTAACGGTTTTTCTTTGTTAATAACTTACGTACTAGACTTTATACGCAGAATCCTTTGAATGTTCAAATCTAAATTTCATAAAAATATTTACAAACTCAGAAACATAAGTTATACAGATTCTTGAATCTCTTACATATTAATCGTGCATATACACAACAAGAAACTTACTTGTACTTATACATATAGAAATATTATTTCAAACCTTGGAGTTTCCATCTATACCTTCCACGTACACGCCTTCGAGAAATACAAATATGTACAAAACTAAAATCGTAACTCATTCAACACTTTAAGACATTGCAAAGCCAACAATCGAAACGTACGAACTTTCAGAGATTAAACAAATCAACCAAACTATTCACGCACATCCATTACAATCATAAGTTATGTATAATCAATCTCATCCATCATTACAAATGGAAAACATAAAGAAACCATTTTAAACTCATCTTTTGAAAATACATTATAAAACAAATCTTTTAAAAATTCATCTGAAAACTAACCAAGTGTCCAATTTCTGAGTCGTGCGCCCTGACCGGACATTGTTCGAAACAAGCTCATGTCAATAGAAGATAACAGGTCAACTCATTTTCAGATGGACAAAACCCTATATAAACACCACCGTGGTTTTAAAATCATAAAACAAATAAAAACATAATACGAGTACCGTGGAAGAAACACATCATATCATTTCTCATCAAAAGCTCATATAATATAATAACATAATCAAAATCAAATGTGTCTCAAATACATCTCTTTCAAAAATGAATCTTTTTGAAATATATTTTTCAAAGTACTTTTCAAAAAAAAAAATCTATAAAATAAAGGTATCCAAAATATATCATAAAACTAATCTTTGTTTCCGAAATCAAACAGATCTGAAACCTTTCGCACTATTCATGTTTCTCCTAAAAATATTCTAATACTCTTAATACATCATAATATATCATTCTAAGATATCAAATTAGCTTAAATCCTCGAATTCGCATTTTCGAAAAATCTTCTCAAAACATTTCCGAAAACGCTACGGAATGATTCTGGACCCTCCCAAAGTTCCTGAAACCTCTAAATATCATCGTAACATCAAAATTAACTCACATATATCCTTACATTCATCAAAGCATCGACAAGCACAAAATCATGTTATATCGGAGACTCGCAAATCCTTTTGGATCGATCCAATATATTCTAATTTCACATGGATTCTATCAATAATACAAATTCAATACATTTTAGCTTATTCTATTCAATACATATCAATACATTACTCTACGACACTACTGGAAGCACCCAAACATAATACTCTTAACTTGAAAATATTAGTTTTTACTGGGATATCTTACCTAAATTCTGAGGATACCGACAGACTCCTAACGCTCCCATGAACGCATAGGAATTGACAGAATTTGAATGGAGCTACTTCAAAAATGGGTCACACAATTCACCAAATGATTTTGCCTCGATTTGTGCAAAATCAAACATCATTCCATAAAACTGACAGCGTAGCCTCAAAGTACGTCGCATGAGCTTCAATTTGGTGTGTGACTCAACACAAGGATCGAATTGATGAGCATATATTGAGACATGATGAAAGTAATGAGGCTATTCCAAGGGCTAAACTGAACCATTTAGGGAAAATTAGGGGACAAATGATACATTTAGTAAATTTAGCCTAAGACCGAGGTTACACTAACCAAAAATAGGTACATCTAGTTCTTTAAACTTTTCGAGATGATTCTTCAATTGTTAGACTTATTTTTCAGAAACAAATAACTTTCATGTTGAAACCTTTTCGATCATTACATCAAAAGGGCCTCAAAAATATGAATTTCTGAAGGCGTTCATTGTCATGGACCAAATTACAAATTTGTAGGGGTTAGTTTGTAATTTTCAGAATATTTTCTATAAATACCCCAAGTTTTCTGAAATTATAAATGATCAAAACTTCCAAATCTCCCCACACACGACCTCTTAAGCGAGAATGAGAGACGAAGCACGCTAGCCGACCATGCGGCCACCGCCAGTTAGCGTAAAAGTCCCAACAGGGGTGCCGACCACTATGTGTCTGTTGGCGGCTGGCAGCAGCCCCCAGAACACTGAAATGATGGACAGAGAGAGAGAAATATGCAACTTGTTCTTTTTCATTCATGGCTTGTCATTTCGATCCACGTGTCGAGCCACCTGCCAAATCGAAACCCTCAGAAAGTACTACAAGACTGTAGAGTCAGTTTTCCAATGTGTGTTTAGATTAACACAAAATTAAAGAAGAAAATTTGTTGAATTATGTCGATTCCTACACGTTCATGGGAGCGTTAGGAGCCCGCAGGTACCATCAAAATTTCGATAAGACCTCCCGGTACAATTTGTATTCGGATACTTACAGTAGTGTCGTAGAGTAATATATTGACTTGTATTGAATTGGATAAGTCAGAATGTATCGAATTTGTGTTATTAGTAGAATATGGGTGAAATTAGAATGAATTTGATTGATCCGATATGATTAACGAGTTTCTAGTAATATCAAATTTTACGCATGTCTGTGCATTGATGATAATAATGATAGATATGAGTTAATCATGATGTTATGATGGTGTTTAGATGAATCGAAATAAGTTCGGAGGGTTCAGGATCATTCTGTGGCGTTTTCGGAAACTTTTTCTAAAGATTTTCTGAAAATGCGTGATTTATGGATTTGAGCTAACATGTTATTTTAGAACATTATATTATGATGTATTATGAGTATTTGAATGGTTTTGAGAGAAATCAGAAAGATCCAAAATGTTCCAGATATGTTTGTAACACTTTCGAATTTTTTGAAGGATTTTCGGGTTTTAGATCGGAAAGTGAATCTGATGTGTTAGATTTATAAAGTTAAATATTTTGAGAGTAGTGAAACTGAAATCGTTGAAAACAGACTTGATTTGCGTGTTCTGAGAAGGTCTAGAATTTTGTTATAGTTAAGTGGGGAATTCCGCAAAACTGCGATTCTAACATCATTTCGCAATTTATCTTGACAGATTTCACTAGGATCATGAGTGTTCGCGAGACCAAGTAAGTATTCTATGCAATAAATACCAACACATTGGTTGTTGTTTGTTCGTAGAAAAGATGTGTGTAAAGATATAGATGTGTGTAAAGATATGTATGTGTATATATGTGTGTGAATATATATTTTTGCATCCAGATAAGCATATATAAATATCCTTATATTGATGTTTAATACGATGATATTGTATTTTGTGTGCAAGTTATTTGTCATAGGTTGTGAATACATGTATATAGATATATTTGTGTAAATATGTCGATATGACTGTCTCTCGAAAAGTGTGTGTGATGTTGTGTTATCATTTTATAATTTTTGAATTGTTTGTCATTGGTTGATGGATTTGAAATGTTTTATGTGATATGCCTGAGATGTGAATGGATACTTTATTTTATGTTTATTGATACTTTTGTTTACATATATGAAGTGTTTTGATAAAATGATTTGGAATGACTTTGATTTTGATTGGTTATGACATGATATGTTTCTGTCACGGAGCTTGTATGATGTATTATAGTTTTTGAATCCTCTGTGGCACTTGTTATGGGGTTCTAACCATCTGAAAATGACTACCCTGCTACTTTATCGACATGGTTCTGTTTCGTTCATTATACAATTTGTACGCACGACCCATGTATTAAACGCTTGATATGTTCGTCCAGTTGAGTTGGTTCATGGACACTTGATACGAAATTTTGTTGACATTGATTTTGGAATTTTATTTCTTTTATAAAGATTAGTTTCACGATATATTTTGGGTACTTTTATTTTATAGATTTTTGAAAAGTATTTAGGAAAAGTTTATTTTAAATTTTTTTTTGAAAGAGATGTATTTGATATGTATTTGATTTCGTTTCTGGCATTATATGAGCTTTTGATGAGATATTATATGATATGTTTCTGCCACAGTACTCGTACTATGGTTTTATTTATTGTAATGATTTTGACTCACCGAGGCACTTGTATAGGGCTCCTTACACTGAAAATTGACCGATCTGTTACCCTCTGTCGACATGAGTGTGTTTTGGACAATGTCCGGTCAATGCGTGAGATTCGGACATTGGAAGTTTGGTTAGTTTTCCGAAGTATTTTGAAAAAATTGATTTTATAATATATTTTCAAAAGATGAGCTTAAAGCGCTTTCATTATATTTCTTGTTTCTGATGATGGACAATATTGATTATTTGGGATAAGTATATGTTTTCCGATTTTGATGATGGAAGATATTAATTGTGTGGAAGTTGTATTATGATTTTTGGTTTTGATGATGAATGACATTGACTCTGTGAAATATATAATATTGTGATTTCTATTTTTGATGATAAATAAAATCGATTTTTTGGAATTTATAATATGAGTTTGACTGTTTGTAAATAATATGTATTATGTTTTCATTTTTGATGATGAATATAATTGACTGTATAAAATTAACATTAGGCAATTTGTTTATGTTAATGGACGTGCTGTTAGTGTTCCTAGAACATGCCAAGGATCTAATAAGCAAGAAAAGGTGTTCATAAATTCATTATAAGTTGCGGAATTACTTACATTGAATGGATTTGAGCTTTTAAAATTTTGAGAAGAAGATCTCCAAGATCCTTCCTTTGTTGATTCCAAGCTTTGAGTTGGTTTCCCTATCACTTTAGTTGATTCCATGAAGTGCTAGCTTTGTTGATTTTGCAACAAAATCAAAGAAATGAGAGGCTCAAGTTCACGCCCATTGAGGAGAGTATTAGGGTTTCATTTTGTTTCAAGTGTTGTGTTGGAAGTGAAGTGAGAGAGAAAAATTTTTGGTAAAATCCCTTTTACCCTTTTCACCTAAACTAGGTGGTTGGGTAAATGGTTTTACCAAAACCATTACAAGGTGGTTGGATGGTTGGTGGCTTGGCATAAATGCCAACTACCCTCCCAACTACCACATGTGAAGTGGGCCCCACATTTGAATTTAAAATTCAAATGGATTCTATGAATGTTTGCCGCGGCTCGGATTCGTTTAATCCGATTAAACGAATTTTCGTCGCTAAATAATTAAATCTAATTTATTAAATGACGATGCCTCGTAAATATATTACGAATGCCGTTTACAAATTAATTCTAAATTAATTTGTTCGCTCGTATTAAAGTCCAACTTTAATTTCGTAATGAAATTCAATTCATATTAATATATCTGATATATTAATTTTATCCCATACGAAAATATTAAATAGAAAAATCAAATTTAACTATTAAATTATTCTACCGATTAATTCCAAATTAATCGTGTTTCTCTCTCTTCTGAAAATATTTAATCCCAGATTAAATAATACCTCAATTAATCCCAGATTAATTTTCTCCATCTTAATTAATCCCAGGTTAATTCTCTCTCTTAAATAATCCCAGATTAATTCTAATTCGAGTCAACTGTCATCGGTGAATCTTTGGGAAACGACCCAAGAGATCCCTGGATATGTTGGCAGTAAATAGAGTCATCAGATTATCTGAATATGTGCGTACCTTGTACCACGTGTTTACCGATTTACAAGACATGGTTGGCTTCTAGCAAAGCACCGTGACTACCCAATTCTCCAGAAATATTCTTACTGGAGTATATAATCTATGTCAGGCGTAATATACGTAGTATTATGCATTGCGATCCAGTATCGGATATCACGTGCTAGGCCTGGGGCTGGAATTATGTCTGCTCCATACGAAGCACATGTCGGATGTCTTGTAACTAGTCTCTATAATCGGATATACATGACCTAGTCATAATATCCTGATGACTCCAGTACTTAAGAGCACTAGTACCGTATCCTACGTGACATCATCTCCACTATGACTGGAGTGATACTTCCGTCTTGACATCACACCCAATACACTACGATTCTCAATATACCCCAGCAGAGGCGTACACAGAACCGGTTAAAGCCCTGGACGACCACAAACCAAAGCATATGATTGTCGCAAGTATTAGCGGTGCAAGTCTCAGGTTAAGACCAAATACACCTACCCTGATGTCGGACTTCCATAGACACATAGTCATACTACCAATGTAATTCTGAGGGGTCTATCCAGAGCGAAGCTGTTTTCCGTACCATCGGTAAACACAAACCTCCTATCACACTTGCATAAGTATCCAATACTTAACTATATAAGAACTATGTCGTTGTGCTCCCACAACGCGCACAAGTGTAATACTAGTCTATTCTGCATTATCGATGTCCAATATTGATAATACTACGACAAGGGATTATTTAATGATTAATCCTTCATGGACTGATACTGTCTCATATCATCTCAATCCATGAACTAATCATAGGGACCTCCTATCATTTATACATCTAGGTGATCTAATCACAAATGATAAGAGTGCAATCTCCTTGTCACATAGTTAATTTGTACAACAACACCATGATCTGTACAAATAGTGACGCTATGGTTCATAATTGTCCAACAATCTCCCACTTGGCCTATAGCTAGTCACTCGAGTGTCATACACCCGAACTATGTACGGTTCACTCAAACTGCTGAGGAAAGGCTTTCGTCAGCGGATTTGCATGATTATCGTCTGATGTGATTTATATGATCATCACACTGCCACGATGTATGATCCGAACGAATCAGGTGAATAGTCGAAGTATATATCTGGATCGTTGATGAGACCATTAATTCTTTAGCTTGTACTGATGCCTAGCTCAGCTCCTTTCAGAACTATATCTAATCTAATTAGATTTATCATAGACCCAAATGGCTTATATTACTGTCTCAGCCGCAGCAATAACCCGTATTTGTTGTTTATTCGGTAATAGTATCTTGCTTGGAAGATTTCCAACTTACTGTTCCGTTATTCAAACTGTATTATACCGTTGTTTTTATCGGTTAGGAAACTTACAGCAGTGATCCCAGTCACTTCAAGTTCTCCTTCTCCATAGTCTAAGACATCATCCTTAGTTCTGTAAGATACTAACGGATGTTCTTAATATCAATCCAGTGACTATCACTTGGATTGACATGTTTTGTGACTCCATATGCTTAAAACGTATGACACACCAGGTTACGTACATTTTTTCAATGTACGAGTTCTCAGAGAGTGTTAACAATTTTAAATCTATCCCAGTAGACCTTTATTCCTAGAATAAAGGTTGTTTTTGCCAAGAATTCTACTGAGAAATTTTCATGAAAGCCAAGCTTTCGCCGATTGTAATATGGGAATATCATTTCCAAGAAATGACATATCATCATTATTTAGGACAGTCACTTTCAGTGCGCTCCCACTAACCTCTCTTTATATACACAAGAATCTTCTCGTTTTGAATTAAATCATAAACCATTATGATTACATCAAAACGATAATTCCAAGAACCTAATGTTTGCTTCTATCCAAACATGGATCGAATAACCTGCAAACCTTGTTTGCTAGTTTTGGTACGAAAAAACCGTCAGGATGTTATAAACATCCTCCAAAAAGGTTTCTGTTTAAGGAAAGCGATTTTGACGTTCAGCTGCCATATTTCATGAATGAAACATGCAGCATCAGCAATCATTATCCAAATGGATTTATCCATGGCAACAGGTAAAAGGTTTCGTTGTAATCGACACAATGTTGATAACAATACCTTTTCGCTACAAGCCTAGCTCAGTACGTTGGTATGTTGCCATCCATGTATGTCTTCCTTGAAGACTTATATACTACCAATAGGCACAATGCCTTCTGGTACATCAACTAGTCTCTAAACATAGTTGGTATACATGAATCCATTTCGGACTTCATGGCACTTTGCCATAATGGGGAGTCGATAACCTTGTCACATTCCTCATATGGTCAGTCTGTCTTCCTCAATTAAGATTGACATCTTTATGAGGTGAGATCAGAACCCATACTCCTAGGTTGTTTTCTGACTCTCTTCGACTATGCGGTTCTTATGTATTCGAAGATTGTGGTACAGTTTCATCCTTGATGAACTGTTTGTGTTCCATTAAGGACTAGGTGCCTTTGAACAGTATTACTCCGATTTTCATCGAGTTTTACTATCCTCCAACTTACCACTGCATATCGTATTCCTCTTAGGAAAACCGCATGGCGCGCGAGCAACAATTACATTGTTCTCTTGTGAGTTGTATAAGTACTATACTTTGGTTTCCTTAGGATAACCTACAATTTAGGCACTTATCCGATTTGGTTCTAGTTTGGTATCATCCAAACATATGCCCAGCATCCCAAATATTCAGGAGTGATGAAAAAAAACCAGTTTCTTTCCTGTTCATATCTAATATGAAATCTGTCAAAACGGATTTTCATGGAACCTTATTCAAAATAAGTATTGCACTGTTAATGCTTATCCCTTTGAAGGAAAATGGTAGCTCAGAGCGACTCATGATTAACCTTATCATGTCTAACAAATTCGGTTTCTTTTCCGTTTGGACACACCGTCAAATTTGACGTGTTCCAGGAGGAGTCCTCATTGAAATAATACTATTCTCTTTCAAGTATTTGAGAAACTTACTGCTTAAGTATTTTCATCATGGTCAAACCGTGATGGTTTTAATACTTTAGCCGATATGTTTGTCTATTTCGTGTCGAAACTCTAAAAGTTTCCGATTCGTGTTTCATAAGAAACAACATAACCATAACGCGATGTAAAGGTCACGAAACATTCATTTCCACATTTAGCCTAGCTAGACATGGCCCCACTTACGTCACTATGAACGAGGGCTAACAGATTGATGGCACTTACACTTTTACCAAGTAAAAGGTATATTTTAGGTACTTTACCTAATAAACTAGATTCGTAGACATCATTTGAATGGAATCAAATCCGTCCTAGTATCCACTCTTCAAAAGTGTGGATATACGAGTCTTGTTTAATGTGTCCCAGACAACACTGCCGCAAATAAGTCTCATCTGATCAAATCAGTTTGAGCTATTTGTTTATCATGTTATATGTTTGAGATTTATTTATATTTAAAATATAAATACTGTTATTCACATATAATGTGTTTATCTCAATATCATCTTTATAAAATAAAACACTTTAGTGTTCTAGAATATAAAGGTATACTCGCAACGAGTTGTACTATATATAGAGATAATATCTCTAGTCAAACTAGTTACATTACAACAGTTTCCTAATTTAAGTACACACCCGAAGGGTAGTTCCTAAACTTAGGTATCTATGGTAAAACAGTGACTTTAGTCCTGTTTCCGATTCGCAGATTAATCTCAATTGAAGTCAGTATCCTGCTCATAGCAGATTCTGCACATCAATGCATATTTATGTATTTTAATACTAGTAGTGTACACTTTTATGACAAACATATTTGAAGTTAGAGCCTTGCTCGTCTTTCAATTCCTTTATGTCTTGCTTTGTCCATACGGCAGTCACGCTTCAATGACTCCGTTTGCCACAATTTAGACAGACATTTTGGGATATGTCATTTATCTCCCTAGAAGATTATAATGATTTTGCCTTTGCCCATTTCAAACATTCCAGAAAGCTTTGGCCAAGCCTTGGGTTCTAGAATATCGAAGTAAGATGCGCCTTGCGCTTCTTGCCCTATTGCAAACTTTGGCTTTGGCTCCTTGAGCATAGCCATTAACTCTCCAAGAGTTAATTATTTCAATTTAATACTTCTAAGATCTAAGAATAGATCTATGAAGATCCTTCAATTTCTTCATCATACTTTAAGGATCTAATCCTTAGTTCTGATTAAGAAAATAAGGAGTCATTTTGACAAGTATAATGGATTAAGCACTAAAGTTATCATCACATGAATCTTCCAAAGATCATGCTCTACTATTTTCTTAACTATGGGCTTAGGCCTAATATGTTATTTTATCAAATAAAGTAACTTATTAGTTTCCAGGACCATCCTGAAATTTTATTCCCAATTTGAAAATTAAAGTCGTTTAAACACATTTTCCCTAGGATTATGTTTTAAACACTAATCTTTAGTTAATCTTGATTCTAATAGTCCAACTATTAATCAACTATTTCGGGTACAATCTAATGTAATGATTACTATAGTCTAACTATATAACTAATTACAATTTTATTGGTTAAAATCAAATATATATTGATTACTATAATCCAATTATATAATCAACTATAAATGATCGGTAAAATTCAAATATATTGATTACTATAATCCAATTATATAATCAACTATGAATGAAGGGTAAAGTTCAAATATATTGATTACTATATCCAATTATAAATCAACTATAAATGAAGTAGTTTGAATACAGTCCAACTGTTTAATTAAAACAACAATTAAATATTAGTCCAACTAATATATAATATATATTTGACGAATGATATTTGATTGAGCGCGTATGGCAAGTAATAAAAGAATATTGCAAATTAATTCTCGCCTCCAACTATTTTTTCGGCGAGCCTCTAACCCTCTGTGGAGTACTCGGGAAACCTAGTTTCCTAGTGGGCTAGGATCCCGTTAAATAACACACAATCTTGACTTTGGCCAACAAATTGTATGATACTTAACTAGGTAGATTTCTAAGATCAATTGGATCCCATCCAATTCCTAGATCCAGTAGGTGGACATCCAAGTACGAAACATATATCTTATATATGCCAATATATCGAATATATTACCTAACTTTTTTCCTCTGAATCAACTAAGCCTTGGCTTTGGCACAACAAACTTAATGATCCCAGTTAAGTGGAACCCATTGACATGGAAAGCTTCGTAATCAATGTCGATGGACAAGAAGTGATCTTGACTTTGGCCAACAAATCACGACTTGGACAAGACACCGATATGGAACAAAACTCTCATGATTCAAACACATCCGCAATTGACAAAGGTCTTGACTTTGGCCAACAAACCAATGCCAACTTTGGATCTTGAGTAAGAATCACTCAACGGAAGGAAAAACGCTTAATATGTTGTGAGGGTTTTTTCGCGTGCAAATTGGCAACCAATTTATTATCTTTGTTAAGGTCTCATCATCATACACCCTTAAACATGCATTCTAAATACATAATAAAGCACGTATAAATAAATAAATTAATAATGATATGCGGAAGGATATGTCACAAATTGTTCCTAGAACAAATCACTCCCTTTCCTCTCCCGACTAGAACTATTCTACTTCTTCTACCCAATTACATAATACAATAAAGAAACCTCATTTACATTAAGGGGAAAGATGAGAAGAGAAATACAATGATAAATGAGATAAAAGGCTGGACACGCAGGTCCAATTTAAATAAATCCTAAATTTATTACAATTTCCAAAATTGCCCTCGCCCTGTTAATATCCATCTGATATACATTATTCATACAACACATTCATGTATTCATACAAATCATGTTATTCAATCAATCTAATCCAATTAATTAATCTTTGAATTAATGACCATCGAATGTTCAAACAACGATTTGATTTGCACGAGTCCAACTCGTTTAAGAATAAATACTTAAAGTACGTATTCTTGAATTATATCGAACTACAACTTTAAATCCAATTTATTTGTATTCAATACTAATTCCAATTTAATTCCAAATTAATTATTTACACTTACTTATAAGCCTTAAAGACTTGGATTCCAAATCCAATCTTAATGGGTCTCAAAGGCCCAATAACATCCAATGTCATTTCAATTAAAGTCCAATGAGCTTTTAATTGAATCTAAGGCATGGGCTTTGGCCATAATGGGTCAAACCCAAAATTCCAAGGCCCAATAGGAATCACCCTATTGCCAACAAATCAATTTAGGCCCATTAGGCCCATTAAATTCTTTAAAGGGCCAAGTGATGTATTTGGACTTTATGGAATTGGTTTGGGCCCAATTAGATCCAATCCAAAAGTCCAAAACCAAACTTAGTCAAACTAAGCCCATTAAGCCCAAATACACACTTTTAGCCTAATTCTTAATTAAAGGCTTATTAACATAATTATAATATTCCAAATATCACAATTACTTTAATTAAAGTGTATTAGCCATGATTAATTAATTAAACTCAATATTTCCAAAATACCAATTAACTTAATTAATCATGCTTAATCCATCAATTTATGCTTAACACAAATTGAAGCCAAAACACATCATTTCATGCTCAACACAAATTGAATCCAAAATTCATCATTTTATGCTCAACATGCTCTTTGATTTTAACATAAACATTATTGACTTTGATTCCAATCCAATCAAACCAACAATCAACATTTAATCTAGCATTTAAACACATCCAATGATGTTACAAAATATAAAAAACTGCAGTCCCATGCACTGCAACTTTCGGCCAAGGTAAGGGAAATTTAAAATTTTGATCCAATCAATTATTTCAAATCTAATCATGCATACTCTAAGTTATCATATTCTAAGCATGCTCAAAGCATCAATTTGAAGAAATCATGCTCAAAACACAAAAGGCCGAAATTTTAGTCTCATTAACCCTAAAATTTTGATGCTTAAAATTGGCTCTTGATACCATTGTTAGTATTCCTAGAACATGCCAAGGATCTAATAAGCAAGAAAAGGTGTTCATAAATTCATTATAAGTTGCGGAATTACTTACATTGAATGGATTTGAGCTTTTAAAATTTTGAGAAAAGATCTCCAAGATCCTTTCTTTGTTGATTCCAAGCTTTGAGTTGGTTTCCCTCCCTATCACTTTAGTTGAATTCCATGAAGTGCTAGCTTTGTTGATTTTGCAACAAAATCAAAGAAATGAGAGGCTCAAGTTCACTCCCATTGAGGAGAGTATTAGAGTTTCATTTTGTTTCAAGTGTTATGTTGGAAGTGAAGTGAGAGAGAAAACTTTTTGGTAAAATCCCTTTTACCCTTTTCACCTAAACTAGGTGGTTGGGTAGATGGTTTTACCAAAACCATTACAAGGTGGTTGGATGGTTGGTGGCTTGGCATAAATGCCAACTACCCTCCCAACTACCACATGTGAAGTGGGCCCCACATTTGAATTTAAAATTCAAATGGATTCTATGAATGTTTGCCGCGGCTCGGATTCGTTTAATCCGATTAAACGAATTTCCGTCGCTAAATAATTAAATCTAATTTAATTAAATGACGATGCCACGTAAATATATTACGAATGCCGTTTACGAATTAATTCTAAATTAATTCGTTCGCTCGTATTAAAGTCCAACTTTAATTTCGTAATGAAATTCAATTCATATTAATATATCCGATATATTAATTTTAGCCCATACGAATAAAATAAATAGAAAAATCAAATTAAACTATTAAATTTATTCTACCGATTAATTCCAAATTAATCGCGTTCTCTCTCTTCCGAACACATTTAATCCCAGATTAAATAATACCTCAATTAATCCCAGATTAGTTTTCTCAATCTTAATTAATCCCAGGTTAATTGTCTCTCTTAATTAATCCCAGATTAATTCTAATTCGAGTCAACTGTCATCGGTGAATCTTTGGGAAGCGACCCAAGAGATCCCTGGATATGTTGGCAGTAAATACGGTCATCAGATTATCCGAATACGTGCGTACCTTGTACCACGTGCTTACCGATTTACAAGACATGGTTGGCTTCTAGCAAAGCACCTGTGCCTACCCAATTCTCCAGAAATATTCTTACTGGAATATATAATCTATGTCAGGCGTAGAATACGTAGTATTGTGCATTGCGATCCAGTATCGGATGTCACGTGCTAGGCATGGGGCTGTAATTATGTCTGCCCCGTACGAAGCACATGTCGGATGTCTGGTAACTAGTCTCTATAATCGGATATACATGACCTAGTCATAATATCCCGATGACTGCAGTACTTAAGAGCACTAGTACCGTATTCTACGTGACATCATCTCCACTATGACTGGAGTGATACTTTCATCTTGACATCACAACCAATACACTACGATTCTCATATACCCAGCAGAGGCGTACACAGAACCGTTGTAAAAGCCCTGGACGACCAAAACCAAAGCATATTGATTGTCACAAGTATTAGCGGTGCAAGTCTCAAGTTAAGACCAAATACACCTACCCTGATGTTGGACTTCCATAGACACATAGTCATACTACCAATGGAATTCCGAGGGGTCTATCCAGAGCGAAGCTGTTTTCCATACCATTGGTAAACACAACCTCCTATCACACTTGCATAAGTATCCAATACTTAAATATATGAGAACTATGCCGTTGTGCTCCTACAACGCGCACAAGTGTAATACTAGTCTATTCCGCATTATCGATGTCCAATCTCGATAATACTACGACTAGGAATTATTTAATGATTAATCCTTCATGGACTGATACTGTCTCATATCATCTCAATCCAGGAACTAATCATAGGGACCTCCTATCATTTATACATCTAGGTGATCTAATCACAAATGATAAGAGTGCAATCTCCTTGTCACATAGTTAATTTGTACAACAACACCATGATCTGTACAAATAGTGACGCTATGGGTCATAATTGTCCAACACGTGCAACTACAATTATTAGGATCCAGTCAACAAATTCGCATTGTCAGGGCCTGCTTGTTGAGTGTGGCATTATGTTATGTGATTGTATGTTAATAAGGTATATATTATCATGATTCAGTCATGCATGTTTATAGTAAATGATGGGATTATGTATGTATATACGACGTAGTACAAATTAGATATAGTTTACGTTATGTTAGATAGCACACATAAGTCATGTATAGTAATCACACATGGCTTAAGTCGATTTAAACCACCTCGGGTTTGAGTTGGCCATAGCCACAAGATTGGGGTGGTTTTGATATGTTATATTTTGAGTAGTCCATATGTAATGATGCATATGTATATTCAGTTAATGAGAAGATGCATGTATGAATAGGACAAGTAAAAACCATGAATAGTCATGTAATGTACGTATAAGACATTAGGTTTATGGAGATGGCATCACTGTATCCTGTCAGTCACGTCCTGGATTTTTCAGGATGTGATGATCATATACACATAAATGTTATATATATATTATATATATATATATATATAATATTCAAATTATACATACTTTTATAGTACGTGTGTGGTTACTTACTGAGTGTTATAACTCACACCATAATAGTTCCTAGTTTTGCAGGTTGGCAACCAGATTGGTTAGCCAGACAAGTCTTTGGAAAGTCATACTCGAGGTGACAGAACCATCCAAGCTGCAATCACTTACACTAGAGTCATGAGGAATTTATTTGTGTATAGAAGTATGTTTCTCTTGTTTATGTATTGATCGTGCAATGCTCGCTGTCATTTGTATATATATAAAGTATTGGTTTGTATGTTTTGATTTGGGCATGGAGCTTTGAGTATTGATGATGTGATTTATTTTATTTTGAGTTAAACCGAAGGTCTTTTTTTGCTTATTTGATGTTTTGACAGGTCATTTTGGTGCTCGATTGTGATCCAAGTTGTCCATTTTTAGGGTGCATCATGTCTGTTTTCATTAATTTTGAGGATCAGAGAGACGGGTTATTCTTGTCTCATGCCGGTAACATCATGCTTTTGGCGGGGTGTTACAGTCGCCCCCACTCAATTCGAAAATTTATTAAAATATGTATTATATATTAATAAAAAAGTTTGGGTTGTTAATGTGATAATTTTGATTTGTCGCTAAGGGTGAGCAAAATAGGGCACCCTACCCTAAAAAATTTGGTTCCTAAATTTTGAAAACCATAACCTACCCTATTAAACATAGTACCTTACCCATCAGTTCCAATTCGGTTTCGCTTTAGTTCCAGGGTACCCTATTTTGGACCCAATAGATTAATATTGGAAAAAAAATAATGTTTTCTTTATAGTTTCATTGTTTTGTTATTTTACTATATTTGTTTATTGTTAGAAGCATTAAGTTTTTATGAATGAGATATTTTGATCGCTGGAAACGAGTAATACAATACTTTTGAGGATAGTGTTTGTGAATTTAAGTTAAGCAATGTTATAAGAATTTTAATTAAAATTTTATAAAATGTTTATTCCAAGCGGCAAAGTGAAAAGACAATGTTTGTTGGAAACATACTAAAATTAATATTCATAAAATGTTATAAAGCTTTTCAATATGTTTTGTATTTCAGTTGCGATCATTAAATTATGAATGTTAGATGTGGAACCTGAAATAATATTCATGAACATGTTTTGTGTTTATTCTAATAGGTGTGAGTTCTGTAAAAAACTTGCTCGAGAGTATGATTGGCACAAACTTTATGTAAACAATATGTCTTTATCGGCCAATAGAATCTTTTAAATGAAAAATTCGATTCCAAAATCAGTTTTAATTTTCGGTTCTATTGGTAGGTTCTGGTTCCTTAAAGGGTAAAACCAAAACCAGAACCTATTTTTTCCGGTTCCATATTTTTGGAACCAAAACCTACCCTAAATAATCAGTTCCAGTTCCAGAACCTAATTTTCGATTCGGTTTCAAGCGGTTCCAGGTCTATCCGGAGTCGTCGCACACCCTTATTTGCGACCACTAAAATGAAAAATATCTATCACTTTTGTAAACCAAATTTTGTCCTCATTAATCAATATTTCGATTACATCACTGATAATATCCAACATAATACTTGTCATATTTGTGATGACGATGAATCCAGTCATGTATGCATGATATTATAATCTTGACAATTAATTTTAGTTCACGATGATCTTGATTATCTTAATTGAAAAGAGGATTTTCAAAATCATATATATGATTCTTTAAGATCTTTTCATATGAATACTATCATTAATAATATATAATTTGAATTTAGTTATATTTTCATTCTCATACAAATAATCACCCATTTGCTATCTAAAATGGTATTACATTATCTATATAAATAATTTATTATATTTATTATATATGTTAAAATATTAAAAAAAAAACTCAATTATTATATTTAATATGATTACACATATTCATTAATTTATAATAATATCAAGCCAATATAAAGAAATTTTCTATAATTACAGAATTCATGACCTCTATAAAATACGGGCCACACAAAACCGAAAAAAAGTATAAAAGCAATAATAAGATTAAAAGAATTCAGCAACTATGGTGTAATCAATGAGGCAGCAGGCAGGAGCTAGAATGAAATGAAACTTGATCACTACTACTGTTGCAGAGCGTGCGAGAACGTGCGGTGTGGTGTTGAGTCTTTTAAAGCAATTAATAATATACTTGGAAAAGAAAGAAAAGACTCTACATAAGGTCTGGTCTCTTCCAATCCAACTTCATTCCAACTGTTTGCTTAACTTGCAAAAGGGTTTAGATATCACTGTGAACACAGCTCTCATGGAAGATTTGTATAGACTAGAAGATGATCCTACAGCAGCTTCATCATATTCAGATGATTTATTCAGAGATGGAGATTTTTCTACTGCTGGAGACTACACTGCTAGCACATGCGTTGATTCCATGCTTCAATTCAATCATGAAATAACTACTACTACAGGTTCTGATATTCCTGATGATCTGATTATCAAGGCACAGATCAAAACTCATCCTGCTTATCCAAATTTAGTATCTGCTTACATCGACTGCCAAAAGGTGACTCTTAATTAGCTTTATAACACAATCTTTTAAAGAGTTTTTTTTTTTTTTTTTATTATTATTATTTTTTAAATTCAAGTTCTTGATCGCCTTATTTTGTGCAGGTTGGAGCTCCCCCAGAAATGGCATCTCTTCTTGAAGAAATCAATCAAGAAAATAACACCACAAGGAGTTGTAGTGGTGAGATTGGAGCTGATCCTGAGCTTGATGAATTCATGGTACTAGAAATCAAGAGAATATTTTATTAACTTCTGCACAAAAAATGCTTAAAAATTTACACTAATATATTTCATGTCTTTACTTTATTTTCAATAATACTAGTTGCTCCCGTGTTATTCATTATCGAATAAAATAATAAATTTTGAATTTTTAAAATTATTTAGCCATTTTAACACAAAAATACAGTATTAAGAGATAGTACAACTAGCATTATTCTTTTAGTAATAATATCCTGTGGATAAAAAGGTGTGTTAAATTCATGTTTTTAATTTCTAGGAATCATACTGTGAAGTACTGCACAGATACAAAGAGGAGCTTTCAAAGCCGTTTGATGAAGCAACTACTTTCTTGAACAACATAGAATCACAGCTAAGTAATCTTTGTAAAGGAGATTTAATAAGAACCTTGGATTATCCCTCAGGTAATATAATCTGTGCGAGTTAAAATAAAAGACAGTTCTTTAATTTGTGATTTAGCTATTAAATTAGGAAACTATACTAACAAGTCGGTTCAGTTCCACCTTAAGGTTCTGGGTTCGAATCCAGGGGTGCACTTCTTGTAAGAATCTGGGACAGCCGGTGGTTTTACCTGCGCTGCGGCCCAGAATGGGTGGTTTAGTGGCGGGGTTTCCATCGTTTCCAAAAAAAAAAAAAAAAAATCGGTTCAGTTCTTGCACTGAATTGGTGTTAGTATTGGTCTATAGGATTTCAATGACACTTGATAACACTGTAATATGAGTGATTTTTTTTATCACTTTAGTTCGATATAATATTGACACAAAAATATTAGTTGATAATATGATTTTGGTGTCACTCATTTATGTGACTATAGTACTATCATGAAATTCTATTTGGTACTATATATAGTAAATTCCTTGTCTCGAAATCTATTCATATATACCACTTTTGATGAAAATGACATTATGCAAATCATTTTGAAGTAACATGGTATATGTTTTCTGAAAAATGGCACCATGAGGGATTTGTGGATTTTTTTCGATGGATATTATTTTAATTACCGTGTGTGAGAGTTAATAGCATAATATTGATTATTAAAGAGACAGATTTTTATTGAGCTTAATGAGATAATGATTTTGAATAGAGTATAATGACTTTAAATGATCCATGTAGTCGATCTCACCTATTAAGAAAAGTATTAAGAAAATGTTTTTGTCTAGATTGATTTGTTTGGTCATTCTAAGGCATATTGTGTTTTTTATAGAAGAAGCAGCTGGGACTTCAGAGGAGGAAGAACCAGCTGATGTTAAAGAAATGCTTATGCGCAAGTACAGTGGCTGTATTAACGGTTTGAAGAAAGGATTCTTGAAGAAAAGAAACAAGGTTAAGCTACCAAAAGATGCAAAGACAACACTAATGGATTGGTGGACTGAGCATTATAAATGGCCTTATCCCACGGTAAATATTAATCATAATATTGCTTGCTAATTTCACTTTGTGCAACTACTCATGTTTAATTTCTGTTTTTTCTTTGGTAATCCTTACTGGCACATGTTGCGTCTCTAAAGTAGAAACTTGAAGGAATAGTCAATTTTCTTGACCTCTTTGTGCATGGTTTTGCTAATATATCTTCGTACTGGGAGGGTATTGAAATTAAAATTTTAACCATTGAACTTGAAATCGATATATGTTTAATATTAAAAATTTCAAATTCAATGTCCCATTTTAAGTTCAATAACCATTGTTTCCACTTCAATGTCCCTTTACCGATACTGAGGTAATGTAGGCGTGCCCCTCGGTGCAAACTTGGGCATGATTTTTAGCAATTTAGCATCCAGTTATAGCACACAGATTAGTAATAATTACTTGTAAGTCTGCATTTTGTAATTGAAGGAAATATAGTATATATTCAGTGGAGGACATCCATATGTGGACTTGTGCATGACTTGTAAACAATTTAGCATTGAAAGTAGCAATTTAGTGCATTTATATAAAAAGTCTGTATTTTTTGAAACATGGAAGGCATATAAATATAATATGCGTCTGAGAAAATTTATACACAAGAATACATATTTAATTAGATGATTCATGATTGTACAGGAAGATGATAGATTGAAACTCTCAGAGCAGACAGGACTGGACCAAAAGCAAATCAACAATTGGTTTATCAATCAAAGGAGGAGGCATTGGAAGCCATCTGAAGATATATATATATATATATATATATGAGATTTGCTGATCTTATTACTGGATGGTGCAAGAATTTACAACATTAATGAGGAACCCATGTTCTTCTTTAAACACTTCATATTTGAATTATTAGATAGATTAATTTATTTTGTTTAGATAAATCATTCCCGCTGTCGCTCTTACATAATTATCTTAAACAATTGGTTTACATCATACATTCATTTGCTTCTACAATCACACATAGTTCACTAAATGAAATTCTGTATATATGCGCGCTTGCTTGATGTAGTGATATTTTTTCCCCCTTAAAAACGAGTATCCTCTAGACAATAAGCTTCGCCATTAATGATGTTGAATTGCAAAGCATCAGCTTTTGCTTTTAAATTTGAGTCTTTTCTTATAAAGCATACTTATAGATTCCTTAACCTCACATATACTTTCTAAGGAACTTTTTCTCTAATATTCTAATTGGTGTTACTGTTCACCCCCACAGTACACGGAATTTGAATATAATATTGAGTTAAATTATATTAAACTTTCATAATCTTCAATCATGCGTATTTTAATTTTAATAATAATACATAATTGAGATTTAATTATATTTAATTTATTATTCAATTGAGATTTAATCATAATTTATAAAAATTTCAGTTAAATTCTGCATACCAAATTTCATTCTAATGCGAACTCACACAACCACACAAATTACAATAGATGCCTCATTCTTTGCCGTACAGCTTACTTAGCATGAAGGCACAAAAAAATCACTTCATCAAAACCTAATCCCAACATTAAAATCTATACAGTGATTGTCCCTGTTGGAAATTCTTGTAATATTCATTAAAGGATGAGTGTTTTTATCTTTTGGATACTAGGGATGTCTGGGAAGGTTGCAATCCTTAGGAGGATTGCATCTCACCCCAAGGGGTGCCCTTTTGGCACCCCTCCATGCCTTATAAAAGAGGCATCATATCCATAACAATATAGAGAACAAAAAATCCGAATTTAAGAGTCACAATTTTCTTTTGTTTTTGAGAGAGAGTTCCTCCAATTTCTAAGTTCAAACACTTGTTAAAGAGTGCTCATTGAACAAAAAGCATCCAAGTTATCATGGGAGAACGTTGGCCAATTCGATTCCGTAAAGCACCTGTGATGGAGGCTAATAAGTTCTTAAGGACAAAGAAATCTCGACTTGGATTCGTCATTGCATTTTCCAGGTTTTCTATAGTTTTCCAATTTCTAGGGTTTATGTATGTTAGATCTATTTTCTGGTTTGATCTGTTGTGTTTGCATGTTATTTATTGATTAATGACACTATTTGGCTTACAATCTTAAGAACTTACTAGCACTGTTGTTAAATATTAAATTGCATGCGTAGTTAAGAAAATTTATGGAAAAAATACAGTATGTGCATGAATAAACCCGTATGGCGTTCAAACGCCCGACGAACCAAAAGGCTTAAATCTGAAATTTCGTAAGAACGTTCGAACGCGTCTTCAAACGCCACTCGAACGCAAACTCTCTGGAATCATTCCGTTCGAACGCGTTTTCGAACGCTATACGAACTTGAACTCTCTGGAATCATTCCGTTCGAACGCGTTATCAAACGCTACTCGAATGTGAACTCTCTGGAAACACGTCGTTCGAACGCATTATCAAACGCAACACGACCGTACACACACTGGAAAGTCTCGTTCGAACGTAGATACGAACGCGACACTAACAAAATAGTCCTGTAATTGTTATAAACTGCAAACTTAAATTAATATTAACTTAGTAAATCATATATTGTAACACATTAATCTTGGTAGTATAGATTTAAGTTATTATTAGGTTGTTCAATTATCACAAGCATACACATAGTGATAAAGTTGAAATTGATTGTGTGTTGCATACTTGGGTGAGAATTTAAAGCGTGATCATACACAAGAAATTCCATTCAATCTTGATTGACACTTACACATATATCTACACATATCGTATATTATCTGTGCAATTGAAGAAGTGTAATTCTGGGTTTGAATTGCTAAAAGATCCTATTGAAAAAGTGTTTAAAAAATATTATGTTAAAAAGGCGATAAAAGCCTAAGTGGTCAGGGACTTAAGTGGTTACTCCGGACCCCCATCGTCCTCTGGGAATATTCGTTTATTCATTTTTCTAAAGAATCTTTAGTTGAAATTCAAGGACTTGTGTTTGGAACCACCGTCCAATAGAACAACAAGTGGTTACCCATAATATCACTTTGAACAATATCATTCGTTGATCGTTGTGTAATTTGGTGGAAATGGCTAGCGGAAACATCATAGTACCGGTCTTTCATGGAGAAAAGCCGGAGAAATTTGGTGGAGCAAATTTCAAACAGTGGCAGAGCAAAATGCTGTTCTACCTGACAACTCTCCAGTTGACTAAATTTCTCAAAGATCCTCCGGGTCCTGTGGAGGGTGAATCAGAAATGGCCAAGGAAGAGCGAGAACAGACATGGATGTCTGGAGACTTCTTATGCAAGAACTATCTTTTGCGTGGTCTTGACAATAACTTGTATAATGTGTACCAAGGCATGAATGCTGCGAAGATTCTCTGGGAATCTCTCGAGAAGAAATACAAAACCGAGGATGCCGGACAAAAAAAATTTGTCGTGGGTAGGTTCCTGGACTACAAGATGGTAGATTCAAGGACGGTGATGTCTCAGTTGGGTGAATTGCAGTTGATCATTCATGAAATACTGGATGAGGGAATGAAATTATGTGAGATGTTTCAAGTTGCCGCCATAATTGAAAAGTTGCCTCCATCATGGAAGGACTTTAGGAGCTATCTGAATACAAAAAGAAGCAGATGAGCCTTGAAGACCTTATTGTTCGATTGAGAATCAAGGAGGAGAACATGATGTCCGAGAAGGCCAGCTACAAGACTATGGAGTCTAAGGCCAACATCATTGAGGGTGTAAAGGGTAGCAAGAAGAGAAAGAACAGTGGAGCTGATTCTTCAAACAAGAAGTTCAAGGGGAAATGCTACAACTGTGGAAAGAGCGGTCATATGTCAAAGGACTGCAGAAACAAGAAGTCTCAGGACAAGGGCAAGAAAAAGAAAAATGAGGCCCATGTCACTGAAGTGAGCAGCTGAGTGATGAGATCTCAGAGATGGAACTATCAGCAGTGGTAACTGAAGCCAAAATAGTTTGGAATCCAAGAGAATGGTGGGTAGACACTGGGGCTACTCGTCATATCTGTGCAGATAGCAAGATGTTTTCCTTGTATCAGAAGGTCGATGACGGTGATCATCTGACAATGGGAAACTCGTCTACCTCTCAGGTGGTTGGATAAGGCACAGTGGTTCTGAAGATGACATCTAGAAAGGAGCTAACATTGAAGAATGTACTGCATGTTCCAGATATTCGGAAGAACTTGGTCTCGGGCTCTCTTCTTAGTAAGGCTGGTTTTAAGCTTGTGTTTGTTTCTGATAAGTTTGTAATGACTAAGAATGATATATATATAGGAAAATGATACCTAACTGAGGGCCTTTTCAAGCTAAATGTAATGACTGTCAATCGTGTTATTAATAAAGCTAGTACTTCTGCTTATATTATTGAGTCACAAAATGTATGGCATGTGAAGTTAGGACATGTTAATCATGATACCATGCATAAATTAATTAACATGGACCTTATACCTAAATTTATAATTGATAGCCAACATAAGTGTGAGGCATGCGTTGAAGCAAAAATACATAGAACATCATTTCATTCTATAGAACGCAGTTCTGCACCTTTAGAACTTGTACACACTGACGTGTGTGACATGAATATTATGCAAACACGAGGCGGTAAAAAGTACTTTGTCACTTTTATCGATGACAGCACAAGATTCTGTTATGTGTATTTGCTGAAGAGCAAAGCTGAAGCTATTGAGAGCTTCATACACTATAAGAACGAAGTTGAAAATCAACTAGGCAAGAAAATCAAAAGAATCAGGAATGATAGAGGTGGTGAATATGTTTCACAATTCGGTGAATATTGTTATATGCACGGAATTATTCATGAAACCACTGTTCCTTATTCTCCTCAACAAAACGGGATTGCTGAGCGCAAAAATCGAACGTTGAAGGAAATGATGAACGTCATGTTGACAAGTTCTGGTTTACCCCAGAACTTGTGGGGGGAAGCCTTGCTTTCCGCGAACTACGTTCTGAATAAACTTCCTCACAAGAGATTGGACAAGACACCATATGAGTTATGGAAATGTTTCGTACCTTCATACAAATACCTAAGAGTGTGGGGGTGTCTTGCCAAAGTAATGGTTCCTAAACCTAATAAGGTTAAAATAAGACCCAAAACTGTTGACTGTATATTCATTGGATATGCTCACAACAGTAGTGCGTATCGAATTTCGATACACAAGTCTGAGATTCCTGACATCAATCTGAATATGATAATTGAGTCAAGGAATGCGACATTTTTTGAAGAGACGTTTCCTTTTAAGGAAAGACAAAGAACAAAGTCTCTCAAAAGAATAGTTGATACTGTCAAGGACAATGATCAGGTTGACTAAGAATCAGATCAACGTGTAAATGATGAGAAAATCGAGCCTAGACGTAGCAAAAGAGCTAGAACGTCTAAGTCGTTTGGTCCCGATTTTCTGACTTACTTGTTAGAAAATGAGCCTCAAATCTATAAAGAAGCTATGTCATCTTCGGAGGCACCTCTTTGGAAAGAGGCTATTAACAGTGATATTGATTCAATCCTACAGAACCATACTTGGGAGTTGGTTGATCTTCCACCAGGTTGTAAGCCGCTGGGCTACAAATGGATATTCAAAAAGAAGATGAAAACGGATGGATCAATAGATAAGTACAATGCAAGACTTGTCATAAAAGGTTATAGACAAAAGGAAGGCATTGATTACTTTGACACCTATTCACCAGTGACTCGTATCACATCAATAAGAATGCTCATAGCTATAGCAGCTATATTTGGTCTTGAAATACATCAAATAGATGTAAATACGGCTTTCTTGAATGGTGAATTGGATGAAGAGATTTACATGGAACAACCAGAATGGTTTAGTGTTCCTGGACAAGAACAGAAGGTGTGCAAACTTGTAAAATCCTTGTACGGATTAAAACAATCACCTAAACAAAGGCATGATAAATTTGACAAAGTAATGTTGTCAAATGGGTTCAAAACCAATGAGTGTGATAAGTGTGTGTACACCAAATAAACTATAAAAAGATATGTCATTGTGTGTCTCTATATAGACGATATGCTGATAATTGGTAGTAATCATGAAATGATTCAGTCTACCAAAAACGTGTTATCCAGCAGATTTGATATGAAAGATATGAGAATAGCTGATGTGATCCTAGGAATTAAGATTTCTAGGACATCAGACGAATATATATTATCACAGACTCATTATATTGAGAAGATACTTGATAAATATATCAAAGGGGATCTAAATGTGGCTAGACCCCTGTAGACCTAACTCTTCATCTATCAAAAAATACTGGTTCAAGCATATCGCAATTAGAGTATTCGAGAATCATCGGAAGTCTGATGTATCTCATGAATTGCACACATCCTGATATCGCTCAATTTGTGAACCGGCTTAGCAGAAATACGAGCAATTCAGGACATAACCACTGGAAAGCCATAGTAAGAGTTTTGAGGTATCTGATAGACACTTCAAAATATGTGCTACATTACAAGAGATATCCTGCTGTACTAGAGGGATACATCGATGCTAAATAGATATCTGATACGGTGGATTCCAAATCTACCAGTGGATTTGTTTTCACAATTGGTAATGCAGCTATGTCATGGAAATCCTCGAGGCAAACATGTATTGCCCGGTCTACTATGGAATCAGAGTTCATAGCGTTAGAAAAAACAGCGGAAGAAGCAAAATGGCTTAGAAACTTCCTAGAGGATATTCCTGGTTGGCCCAAACCGGTGCCAACGATTAGCATATATTGTGATAGCCAATCAGCTATTGGGAGAGCCCAAAATACAATGTATAATGGTAAGTCTCGACACATACGTCGGAGACATAATACCATACGTCAACTGCTCTCAAGTGACATAATAACGATCGATTATGTTAAGTCGAAGGAAAACCTAGCGGATCCATTAACTAAGGGTTTACCTCGAGAGCAAGTTGAGAAGTCATCGAGGGGAATGGGCTTGAAGCCTATATATTAAGAATTGTCACTGTGGAAACCCAACCTAGCTGACTAGAGATCCCAAGATCTAGGTTCAAAAGGGATAACTGAAACTTTGTGCAATTCAAAACAAGCACTGGAGAGCTTTGTACTCTTTCCCATTTCGATAATGACGCTGAGTGCTGTCTGTCATTGGTTAGGATAAGCTAAGGCTTTTAATGATCACTATATTAGGAGATGAGTCATAATGGGGGTAAAGACAAATTACCTCTTGATAGTAGATCACCTATTACAAGTAAGAAGTGAGGCCGCTTCCATGGGAACTTTTAAAGTCGGGTTACCCTAAAGTACTTGATGAATCCATGACCGTCGTTCAGGGCCAAAATGAACACAACAGTAGAACGTGAAAATGGTCGAATTAAAGCTGTGTGTTGGCAATTGTCTTGGTTTACACCAACGGTAGAACAGTTCAAGACTATGGGTCACTGGTTTGCCTAGTAAATCTGATTGTCATTCACTACGAAAGGTTCAAGGTGAAAGCTACCTATTTCGATGTAGCTTTAGCTCATGGTAACTGATGAGTGGTAATTATATCACTATTTCCCACTCATTTAACCTAATATTTTGTATAGTTTCTTGAGTTTTGTGAATATTTTGATGTGTTTTGTGTTGTTTTGTAGATAAATAAAGTTCAGGACATTCTGGAGGTGATTTGGACCAAAACAGTGAAAATTGGACAAAAAAGGAATTTTGGAAATTCTGCGCATCGCGACGCGCAAGCCTTTGGCGTCACGACGCCTAACATGCACCAAGACTTGCTAACATGCGCCGGGTCCAAAAGTGAGAATCTGAGAAAAGTTTGACTTTGCTAACGTGCGCCGAGCCACGTGTCACCATCACAACCGATCTGCTAACGTGCGCCGTGCCACAAGTCATCATCCTACGGTTCCGACAGTCGCCATCGCCATGTGTCACACGTGTCACTCCTCGTGTCTGCCACGTCATCATCCACATAACCAATCGACCGAGTAAACGTGCCACATCATCATCAACCAATCACAGCGTGCCACGTGTTGCAATTCTATGGTGCCGACAATTCCTTTCGCCACGTGTGCCACGTCAGTGCCACGTCAGCATCAATATTAACAAACTTATCCGAAATCGACATGTGGCAGATAAGAATCTGAGCCGACCAATCAGAAGCACCACGTGTCATAATAATTGAGATCCCAACCACCTTGCCATGTGTCACCTTATCACCTTATCCAGAATCTCACCCGACGACCAGAAGCTGCCACGTCGACAATGTCCAGCGTTGCTATGCGGGCTTGGGGTCGCGACGCCGACCCCCTATCCGCGCCTATAAATTCAGCTCGATTTCAGAATTCAAACCATGTCTTCCTTGAGTTTTGTAAGGACTCTAAGGATTGCATCTTGAGTGTTTAAGTTTTTGTAATTTTAATTTAGAATTTTTACTTTTAGTATTTTAATTATGCACTTTTACTTTTTGTAATAAAAATTTAATTTACTTTTTTTTTACTTTATGTTTTGTAGTTAATTTACCGCTGGGGTAAAATGTGAAACATTTAATATAATTATCTAGGTAAATCTCATTAATTATAATTTATAATTATAATTTAACCGGATTAATTAATGGCAGACTTTATTACCGCCTATATGGTCGGTCTAAATATAATTACTTTACCGCCTATATGGCTGGTCTTTATGTGACAGATAATTACCGCCTATATGGCTGGTGTAATTGGACTAAATGGATTACCGCCTATATGGCTGGTTTTAAATGTTTAACATTATTAATTCCTGAGAAAGCATAACATAAAATAATTTATATTTTATAATAAGTGAGATTCCAAGATAAGAAATATTAAATGTGGATCCTCTAACCCCAACATTTTATTTTATTCTAGGGAAGTGATGAAACACAATATTACTAGGCTTAATAATTGATTTTCTTTATATGGGTAATTCTTTAGTTTGTTTGTTGAGTCTTAAGCTTAATGCTTCTTGTTGTCTGATCACCAATAAGATTGATGTGGTAAACTTAAAATGAACTAGACATAGGGATTTTAAGTTTCAGCCTTAGATTCAATAGCCCACAATCTTCCTTGAGGATAGATAACCTTTAATAGATTTCCTTACAGGATAGACATATACCTGTCGGGCAGGGGTAGTCACAATTGGAACTTGATCTTAATGAATCCAGGTAATTTTGTTGACATAGACATATGGTTCAATTGGGTTATAGTGGGTAGTTGCGTCTGACCATCGATAGAGGCTTTTGCATATTTTCGTGTTCCAGGTTAGCAAACTAATATATTACACATATATAAGAGAATCAATTCATCTTTATAATAATATTGTGTGGAGTCACAACCCTAGATCTTTGAGTCTTTTGTTATTTTCCTTAGTATTTTCTTTTGTGTCTTTAAGTATTTTATTTAGCAAAATCCACATTCAACCAACCAAAAGCAATCAATTCCCTTCTCCAGATTAGATACTTGTTAATAAATAGTATCAATAATTAATAACAACAGTAGGAATTAAGTCCTCGTGGGATCGATATTTTTATACTACTTGAACGATACGTGCGCTTGCGTTATATGTGTGTGTTTACGCCGGTCAAGTTTTTGGCACCGTTGCCGGAGACTTATTTTTCTTGAGTTATTAATTTTGAAGCTATCTAATTTACTTGTATCTAATTTTCTTTATTTTTATCTGTAATTTTTATTTCTTTCTTTTGTTTTCAGGTGATTGAAAAATGGAACATTATTGGGAGATTGAGAGATCACGAGCTTTACTAGAAGATACACCTAAATCTGGGAGCAACAGTCCGGTTTTCTGAGGCCTGTTGTCCAGCCCAACAACTATCACTGGATACCAGAACCACATTTTCCATCTTATCCACCACCCACCTACAATGTTCTTCATCAAGAACCAGAACCATCAAAGGAAGAACAATTGGTTGACATGCTCAAAGATTTATTCAAGAAACAAGACGAAAAGTTGGATACAATGCTTGAAACATATCAGAATCAACTCGAAAGTATTCAGAGACAACCAGCATCTATTCAGAGGATGACAGATCAAATGAGACAATTCACAGAAAACCAGAACTACATACCTCAAGAACCAGTTTCAGATTACACTGATGAAGCCTTCGAGTACCAATCATTTCACAATGACACTTCAATAGAGGAGGAGGCTGAGCAGTATCAACAACCAGAGGTATCAGTTCAGGAGCCCAAACCAGCGAAGTCTCTATTTGACTTTTATTATTCA
Organism: Zanthoxylum bungeanum; assembly: GCA_019454045.1. NCBI lineage: Eukaryota > Viridiplantae > Streptophyta > Magnoliopsida > Sapindales > Rutaceae > Zanthoxylum > Zanthoxylum bungeanum. Next base: position 108,911 of record SKCR01018435.1, on the reverse strand, counting down.
GATTCTGACTAGGATGGAGCTGATCTATTTGTACCAACTACACCAACGACGTAGGATCAAACTTTCAATCCTCAAAATGAAGATCTTGGAGCATGTTTTACCATGATGTTTGATGAAGATCTACCTGAACCATCCATTTCAGTCGTATCAGAGGATGAAGACCTAATGTCAGAAACATATTTACATCCTCAGGCAGACACTTATGGAGCATGCACTTCACAAATGACAGATTAAGAACAGAACACGGAAATCCTAAAATACATCTGTGAAGAAAAGGTGGAGCAAGAAACAGAGCAAATGGAGGAGCAATTGTCATACCAAATTAAAGTTCCAGAGCATTCAGGCGAAACATCACTGTTTTGGGGAGTACAAATCAAAGATATCAACCAGAAGTTTGACAGAATGGAACTTCCATTCCAAGTCAAGCACCATACGAGACCTCCTGATTTTATTTCTTTCTTTTCAGGAACCACTGGAGCAATAAAGATTAAAAAGGTGGCACGAGCACTGAATGAGACAAAATTCTTTTTACCACCTTACCGTTGGAAGAGACCCTTCAAAAGCAACGCTCACGTGATTGTCTTTAATCAGACATCCAAAACGACATTGAAACCTCCTTAACAGATGGATTTCAGTCACGTCTGGCTGAAGACGAAAAATTTAGCGCTAGTAGGGAGGCAACCCATGTAATTTGTTGTAATTTCTATTTTTATATTTTATGTATAAATATTGTAGAGTTTTTAATTTTATGTGTTATTTTTGTAGGGAAAAGCTCAAACAAAGAATAAGACAGAAGGAATGGTGTTTGGCAAAGATATGAGAACTAATTCATTAGCGATGGCTGGTAAGGAATGGATTCTTGAGACGCATCCTAATGAATTTATACTCAGCAAATGGCGTATTGCGTACGCAATTCCGTTGCCTTAATTATTGCTTGGATTTGCTTTTCTATTGTAATTATCTTTATTTTCGTAGACATGATCCAAACTTTTTGACCTTTCACGATTTCTTTTGTTGTTTTGCTAACAAACGTCCTATGGAAGATACTAGTGCTATTATTACTCACCCTTTTCAGGTATTATAAATTCAACTCATCACTGCACTTTTGAAGACATCCAGAGTAAAACATGGAAGCCACTTCAAGAAGACGAGTTGAAAACATATGTGTGTTTTGCGGTACTAGTGTTTGTACTAAACCACAATACGTAGAAGCAGCATAGAAATTGGGTCGAGTCTTAGTTGTAAGGAATATGCACTTAGTATATGGCGGAGGCAATCTTGGACTAATGGGGATCGTTTCAAAGGCCATACAGGAAAGAGGCAGTCACGTTTTGGGATCATCCCAAAACCCTTGGCAGAGGCAAATCTTATTGGACCATCAGACAAAGAGGAACTTATTGTGCCAGGTATGTCCGAACGACTAGTAGAAATGATTAACCGTGCTGATGCTTTTATTGCTTTGCCAGGTGGCTTGGGCACATTGGAGGAAATTTTTATAGTACTATCTTGGGCGAACTTGAACATACACTAGAAACCAATTGGGTTGTTTAACGTTGATGGATTTTATGATTTTCTTTGTGTGTTTTTTGATGATGCTCGGAGAAATGGGTTCGTGTCAAAACCTTTAAAAGAACTCCTCTTTACTGCCATAACTGCTCCGAATCTAATAGACCAACTCTTAGCCTATGAACCACAAGTTGACCATATCCTTTCAAAGATAAATTGGTTCGAAGACGATCGTGGTAAGAGGCGTCAGATTAATCTGGATCTTAACCTTTAATTTCCTGTAGAATTTCAGCTAACCAGGTATATCTTCTAAACTCTTCTTCTAAACTCTTCTTCTACTGTTTAAGACATTGGGGACAATATCTCATTTAGGTTTGTGGGAGGGAATTAGTTGATCAGTACCTTGTTTTTAGTTTGTTTGTTGTTTTATTTTTATTCTAAAATTTTTCGAAAAATACAAAAAATTGAAAAATTTTCAAAAATTACAAAAAATATTTTGTGTTTTTGTGTTTTTATTTTGACTTAAAAGGTGAAATTGGTAAGAGATAGCTGAGTAAGGAGTTTTCACTCCTGAGACGTATCTTAAACCATTTTTGAAAGAAGTTAGTTTTTGTTTATTTCATTTTAAATTATTTAATTTGTAAATTCTCCATAAAACTAACTAAAATGGATCTTCATATGCTCAGTTAGCAGATATTTTCAACATGCATTGTAACATACGGACATGAGCTAAAATTGAAAAGTTTGTAATATTCAGTGCTCTAGTTTAATTGGAGGAAGCATCTAAAAAAATGATGGAGTAAAAAAAAAAACTGAGATCCGAGTTATTAAGACTGTAAGGGTGTTTTAATACCTAGTGCCCTAAAGCCAACTGGTTTGGGAGTCACTGGCCCAAAGCTCGCTACATGGATCAAAGATGCTGTAAAAATATATATATCAGAAGTCTGAGTAATTAAGTCCGTAGGGGTGTCTTAACACCTGGTGCCCTAAAGCCAACTGGTTTAGGAGTCACCGACCCAACACTCGCTACATAGACGGAAGATATTGTATATAAATAAAAAATCAAAAAATCAAAAAACAAAGAAAAAAAATCAGAAAAATGAGAAAAAATATTCAATTCCTACAAAAAAGGTGTGGATTCTGATAAAACTTAAAGACAAAAATATTACTCTCTTATCAACTGCACTTATGACTGTTGTGGGCAAAAATGAGTTGTTTAATATTTTTTTGGCTGTGTATATGGAGAATGGTAAATATAATTGGAGAATTTACTTATTCGGTAATTTAGAAGGAAAGAAAACAACTAGTAACTTGGAGTAGAAGTTTCATCTAATTAGTCACTAACTTCTTTATTCTCTTTTCGCTTGTCTTTTTTGCTTTTATGTGCATTAGTTTCACTACCTTTTTACTTTTGAAAAATGTTTGTGGGTATCATTGCTGTAAACCCTCACGAGACTACAACTCGTCCACTAGGGACACCTAGGGGTTTAAAGGCTTGTTGTATACGCTAAATGCAACCGTGATCCCTACGAAAGTGGCTTAGTTAAATTTTATTTTAAAGATGTTTATGTTATTTTACTCTATGTTTTGCTCGAGGACTAGCAAAATGGTAGGTTTGGGGGTGTGATGAGTGGTAATTATATCACTATTTCCCACTCATTTAACCTAATATTTTGTATAGTTTCTTGAGTTTTGTGAATATTTTGATGTGTTTTGTGTTATTTTGTAGATAAACAAAGTTCATGACATTCTGGAAGTGATTTGGACCAAAACAGTGAAAATTGGACAAAAATGGTATTTTGGTAATTCTGCGCGTCGCGACGTGCAAGCCTTTGGCGTCGCGACGCCTAACATGCACCAAGACTTGCTAATATACGCCGGGTCCACAAGTCAGAATCTGAGAAAAGTTTGACTTTGCTAACGTGCGTCGTGCCACGTATCACCATCACAACCGATCTACTAACGTGCGCCGTGCCACGTGTCATCATCCTACGGTGCCGACAGTCACCATCGCCACATGTCACCACGTGTCACTCCACGTGTCTGCCACGTCATCATCCACATAACCAATTGACCGAGTAAACGTGCCATATCATCACCACGTCATCATCAACCAATCACAGCGTGCCACGAGTCGCAATTCTATGGTGCCGACAGTCCCTTTCGCCACGTGTGCCACGTCAGCACCACGTCAACATCAATTATTGAAAAACTTATCCAAAATCAACATGTGGCAGATAAGAATCTGAGCCGACCAATCAGAATCCACCACGTGTCATAATAATTGAGATCCCAACCACCTTGCCATGTGTCACCTTATCACCTTATCCAGAATCTCACCCGAAGAACCAGAAGTTGCCACGTCGACAATGTCAAGTGTCGCTACGCGGGCTTGGTGTCGCAACGCCGACCCCCTATCCGCGCCTATAAATTCACCACGATTTCAGAATTCAAACCATGCCTTCCTTGAGTTTTGTAAGGACTCTAAGGATTGCATCTTGAGTGTTTAAGTTTTTGTAATTTTAATTTATCATTTTTACTCTTACTATTTTTAATTATGCACTTTTACTTTTTGTAATAAAATTTTATTTACTTTTATTTACTTTATGTTTTGTAGTTAATTTACCGCTGGGGTAAAAGGTGAAACATTTAATATAATTATCTAGGTAAATCTCACTTAATTATAATTTATAAATTATAATTTAACCAGATTAATTCATGGCAGACTTTATTACCGCCTATATGGTCGGTTAAATATAAATTACTTTACCGCCTATATGGCTGGTCTTTATGTGACAGATAATTACCGCCTATATGGCTGGTGTAATTGGACTAAATGGATTATCGCTTATATGGCTGGTTTTAAATGTTTAACATTATTAATTCGTGAGAAAGCAGAACATAAAATAATTTATATTTTATAATAAGTGAGATTCCTAGATAAGAAATATTAAATGTGGATCCTCTAACCCCCAGTATTTTATTTTATTCTAGGGAAGTGATTAAACACAATATTACTTGGCTTAATAATTGATTTTCTTTATATGGGTAATTCTTTAATTTGTTTGTTGAGTCTTAAGCTTAATGCTTCTTATTGTCTGATCACCAATAAGATTGTTGTGGTAAACTTAAAATGAACTAGACATAGAGATTTTAAGTTTCAGCCTTAGATTCAATAGCCCACGATCTTCCTTGAGGATATATAACCCTTTAATAGATTTCCTTATAGGATAGACATATACCTGTCTGGCAGGGGTAGTCACAATTAGAACTTGATCTTAATGAATCCAGGTAATTTGGTTGACATAGACATATGGTTCAATTGGGTTATACTGGGTAGTTGCGTCTGACCATCGACAGAGGCTTTTGCATATTTTCGTGTTCCAGGTTAGAAAACTAATTTATTACACATATATAAGAGAATCAATTCATCTTTATAATAATATTGTGTGGAGTCACAACCCTAGATCTTTGAGTCTTTTGTTATTTTCCTTAGTATTTTCTTTTGTGTCTTTAAGTATTTTATTTAGCAAAATCCACATTCAACCAACCAAAAGCAATCAATTCCTTTCTCTCTATTAGATACTTGTAAATAAATAGTATCAATAATTAATAACAACAGTAGGAATTAAGTCCTCGTGGGATCGATATTTTTATGCTACTCGAATGATACGTGCGCTTGCGTTATACGTGTGTGTTTACGCCGGTCAGTAACTCTCTCAAATGTTTACATGAATATTAGAAGAATTATGAGGGATTGTTGGAAATTCTTGTAATATTCATTAAATGATGGTTGTTTTTGTCTTTTGGATACTAGGGGTGCATGGGAAAGTTGCAATCCTTAGGAGGGTTGCATCTCACCCCAAGGGGTGCCCTTTTGGCACCCCTCCATGCCTTATAAAAGAGGCATCATATCAATAACAAGATAGAGAACACAAAATCTGAATTTAAGAGTCACAATTTTCTTTTGTTTTTTAGAAAGAGTTCCTCCAATTTCCAAGTTCAAACACTTGTTAAGGAGTGCTCTTTGAACAAGAAGCATCCAAGTTATCCTGGGAGAACGTTGGCCATTTCGATTCCGTAAAGTACCTGTGACGGAGGCTAATAAGTTCTTAAGGACAGAGAAATCTCGACTTGGATTCGTCATTGTATTTTCCAGGTTTTCTACAGTTTTCCAATTTCTAGGGTTTATGCATGTTAGATCTATTTTCTGGTTTGATCTGTTGTGTTTGCATGTTATTTATTGATTAATGACACTATTTGGCTTACAGTCCCCATCTCGCTGAATTACCTAATAATTAGAATCTCGTCCTCTCATAAAAGATCATTCACTAATATTATTTTGAGTAATGAAAAAGATGACAATATATTAGATTAACTCATAAGTTCTGACAATGATCAAGTTCACTCAAAACTCGTTTTACTAGCTAAGAGAAATCATCACTTATGATTTTTTTCCAACATCTTTCTTTTGAATTAGGAACTTCCACTTGTTTTTTCTTTTTGTTTCTCATTAATATTGTTATCTAATGACTTGTGACATACAATGTCAAAAAGAGATAAAGAGAGAAAGTGAGAATCTTTATCCGTTTCTAAAATCATGTGTCATCAAACCCAAAATAACAAACAATAATAATAATCTCTTCTAGACAATTCATCAATCATGTTCCCATGGTTGAGTGGATTGAAAGCTTCAACCCATAAATATATATAGGCTAATAAGCTGCAGGTAAAAAGAAGTTTGAGCTTGATGTGAATGGTTAAAATATCTTCTGCTTTATATAATCATTAATATTTTATCATTTCTATAAAGGTGGGTGAAATTTTATTTTAGGGGTGGCTAATTTTTTACCCTGTAATATTGGTGTGTTAAATATTTTATTATTTTTTGGGGGAAATTATCATTTTTACTCTCAAGATTGGTTTATATATAAAAATAGTCAAAAACTTAAATTTCATGATTAAAGAAAAAGAAAAATATAAAATAATATCTAATTTGAACGCGGGTCGACAGTTTAGGCGGTTCGGGTCAAAATTTATGGTTTGGGTCAAACCGCACACCGACCCAAAATTTACGGTTCGGTTTAGGCTAACCCGAAATCACTTTCAATATTTTTGTTTCAAACCGCACAGTTCGATTCGGGTCGAGTTGCGGTTTGAACCGAAACCGTGCACACCCCTAAAGACATGGATCCAAATGTCATTATGTCATACGCCCACGTATCAGACTTATACCAAAACATAACCCATGAACTTCATCTGGCCTAGAATGGCGTTATAGGCTGCCATCAAGGCTCAATCCACACTAATCTAGTCATCAAAAGACAAGTCTGCACATGATTCATATGTAGGGCCCACGAGCCCGTATGCCCATGAGGGTAAGAAGCCCATGCGACTTGAAAGGCCTATAAACACCATGTTATGTGGTGTCTCAGTAGACATTGCTAGCACTAATCATTTTCCAGCAAAGAAACTAAGTATTTGGACTAATCCAAATACAAATGAGATTGCACATAATCTCAGGACATCTAGGTATTCCTAATTCAATCCTAACTCCACTACCCTATCCTAAAAAGATTTAAATTCAAATATTTCAAGGAATCCTAAGCCGACTAAGAGGCTACTTTACAACCTATAAAAAGAGATGGGGTCCAAGGGATTGAGTCAATCACCGATGACTGATGACTCATGATTCAACACTCAACATTCATCTCTCAAAATTAGGTCCTCACACTCGATTTGTCTTGTTTCTTCTCTCATTTTGCTCATTATCATCACTTACTTGAGCGTCGGAGTGCCTACGGTGTCCACCACACCGGTGGGTAGCTACTATACGCTACATTTACCTTTATTTTGCAGGATCGTTAGAGCCCTCATCATACAAATTCTCAATTGTAGGCCGAATGTGAAATTCAGCGTCTACAATTTGGCGGCCACTGTGGGGCCTCGATGATTCATAGCAAGCAAATCTCTTTCAACCTATAATTGAACTTTAAGTTCAACCATTTATGGCTTTGGGGAGCGAAAACTTCCCAGACATCATGCATGCCCAACCCGCTGCTCCGCAAGAACGATTGTGGGCATTGGAAGAAGAAAACCTCACGATATAGAGTACCAACACTAGTCTCCAACAGATAGTATCAGCTTCTCAGCATCAGGGTTCCACCATCAGCCCAAACCAAAATAGCTACAATGTGGTATGTCTCAAGCGATATTGCGGGTAGCCCACCGAACGAGGAGTCAGAGGCCAACCACTTGTCAAGAGTACTCTATGATTTGGAGACAGATAGACTATATCATGATTAACTTTACTTAGACGTTTTTCAAAGTTTTGAAAAATCGTGTTTTTCAAAGAGACAATCACAAAACAAAAGATCACACTTAAGGAAGACAAAAAAGCTCAAAAAAGAATTTTCTATTTATTCAAATTTTTCAGTACAAGCTTTATAAATTAATAAACATATATACGAAAGACTAAGTCTGAAAGGAAAGGTCATTCTTCGATATCTTGAGTATCATGAATGTCAGCAGCAGGAATATCACCAACATGAGCATCATTGATATCATCACCAGCCAGCACACCAAGGACTTCAGTAGCTGGATCGACCTGCAGAGCCAAAGCCTCATCTTTTATTTAACTAGATCATTTTTCCAATCCCAACAGCCTCTTTCTCGGCTGCGTCTCATTCGACTGTGATGACCTCCTCCATCACATCAAGCTTTTATTCGGTTGCAACATTCTCCCTCGCGGCCTCACCACATTCTTTGCTCATTGGGATGACCTTATTGCCCTCCTCATCTTCTTCATTCGATGGAGGGAGCCCAACCTCATACCTAGCATGCTCTTTCATCTACTTTTTAGGGATCCAAATTTTTCTGCTCCCCCGCTGTAGGACACAAAAATTGGCAACGCTGTTCTAGACTCGCGGCCTAGTTGGGAGGACAAAATAACATGGAGTCGCCACCCAGTGTGAACCGGGATAAAGATTTAAGGCCGCACTCACCCCTCGCAAGGGAAGACCTTAAACTGTTGGGTTCGGAATGGTCCCTTACTTATGTCACTTGTGATGATATGATTTGTGCAATAAACTAACCGAATCTATTCAACATTCATGCTCAAGGGTAATCTACGTCTAGCATGCATTCATCAAAATAACTCCTAATCTAAGTTTGCATGCTCGAAAATAAGTCTTTCAACGGCGAACACGCAATATCACACAATGAGCATATTGAGCCATTAAACCAAAATAAACAAATAACTATTTAAACATAATCATAAACTAAACAAAATACCATGCATAAAATAACATAATCATGCTTGAAAATAAACAATAAACTAGACTACATCATGCTTTAAATAATAACTAAATAATCTACGAACTATATCATGCTCAAATACAAGTTTGGATGAGACGAAATACATGTCTCTTAAGTGGTACGTGGCGTTGTATCCCGAGGACAACCGCACTACCGTCCATTCAGATTCGGCTAAGGAATTTACGTTCGGGTTTTCATCCTATATACCACAAAAGGGAACATATATTCCGCTCAACCAATAATCACATCATGCCTCAAACGACTCTCATGCGATAATATTTCTAAAGTAAATAAAATAAACAAAAGATAATAAATAAAAGGGTGCCCTCAGGTCTAACCTCTTTTGTCGTCTCACGAAAGCGCGTTACACGGCCGTCGGAAGGGTTTATGCTCCATAACTTTTCCGGTTCACTAATCCAACATTTTTCCTCGCTGTTTCGCTGTTTGGGCTGCTGTTTTCACTCCGTTTCGCTGCTGTTTTTGGTGTATTTTCTGATCACTGTTTTTGGTGTATAAGGGGACTGTTTTTGGCGTTTTTTGAGGGCTTAAGGTCTGCTGTTTTGTGAGGGTATTACGCGGCTGTGTTGTGCGTGTGCAGTGGCTGTTTTGGAACGTGCAGAGAGGGCTGTATTATGCGGCTATTTTGGGTGTTTATGCGGCAATGAGTTAGGTGACTTGGGGACAATTTTCACGGCAGTTTGAAGGGATTTTTGAGGGCTATATACGCTGATTGAAGTGCGTTGATATGTAAATGGGTGATTGTTCCGTGAGATGGAGTGTGGCTGTGGGCTGTGGGCTGATTGTTTGCGTTGAGGGCTATGTGAATGGCTGAGTGGGTTGGCTTATGGTGTGGCGTTGAGTGGAGAGCAATTAGCGTGAAGGGTAAGGTGTGTGTTGATTTGCTATGTGCGTTAGTTGTTTATGCGTGGGGGCTGTTGAGGTTGGCAGGTGGAACTAAGGGCGTGAAGGCAGAGGATGCTGAAGGAGGCTGGCTAGGCGAGGTAGTATGGACATGTGGCGTGTTGAGGGTCTTGGTCAGAAGCAATATGTGAGGTGTTAGATGAGACTGTGAAGGCGTGAGGCAGGTTAGGTGGCGAGAGGGGCTGTGAATGATGAGCTTAGAGTTTTAGGGTTGATTGAGGCGCCTTATTGTTGGCTGTCTGAGAGAGGGAAATACATGCGTTTTGTGGTATAAGGGTCTGTGTTTCACGTCGAAGCTGATGAGAAGGGTGTCTGTGGGTTTTGTCTTCACTTGGAGGGCAGCTTGGTTCACGTTGGTTGATGAGTGCATCTTGCTGAATGAAAAGGGATGGGACTATTTAGGGTTTAGTTTTCTGTGACGATGGAGGGCTAGGAGAAAGGGAGACCGTGTATGGTTATTTTGTTTGCTGTGTGTTTGTGTAGCCGTGAAGAGCCATTAGGGTTTCAGGTTTTTTTTGAGAGGTCAGTGAGGACTATTTTGTTGCGTTTGTCAGGAAATCCAGGGTTTGAGAGAAGTGTTTTACATAGAGAGAGAGAGAAGGATGAAGCTAGGGTTGTTGTTGTTTGTGAGGGCGCTGAGCGTGAGGAGTTGGTGAGTGGAGAGCTAGTTTTTTCCATGGGCTGTGTGTCTAGGGTTTTTTTCTAGAGAGAGGCGAGAGGTTGGAGCTGATGATGGGTCAAGGAGTGTTGTTGTTTTAGGGTTTCATGGTCGGTCAAGATGAGAAGAGAGAGGTCTATTGAGGTTTTCTTGCCGAGAGGATGCTGGCTAGCTGGGAACCGAGAGCTGCTAGAGTTATTTTCTTTGTTTGGTTTCTGAGAGAGAGGAGGGCGTCAGGAGAGAGGAAGATGTCTAGGGTTTGTTTTTGTTTATATAGTGAGAGGGTAGGGTTAGGGTTTCTGCATGGGTTTATTTGAAAGGAAAGAAATCAATTAATTTATGCGTGTGTTTAATTTTAATTATTTAAGGCAAGAAATTATTTAAATTAGGTGAGTGATTTATTTAATTTTGAAATTTAATTTAATTAGATTTAGTTTAATTTAATTTGTGAATTTAATTTAATTGGTTATAATTGGATTGGACTTTAATTTGATTTAGTTTAATTGGATTTTAATTAGCTATTTAATTTAATTTCAATTTAGTTATTTAATTTAATTTCAATTTAGTTATTTAATTTAATTTTAATTATTTTTAATTCAATTTAATTTGTGAGATGTGTTTTAAATGTTTTAATTATTTAATTTGTGAGATGTGATTTAATGGGTTTGGTGTGTTTTAAAATAGAGGTCCAACAAGCGAACCCGAAGCAAAACAAGCGAGTTAAATCCAACGAAAATACTGATTTCCAACTTTTCTCTTCCGACGTCCATTTCCCGCGACTTAAAAGGTAGTGTTTCCGTTTGAGACTCATCATTGGGACTTATATGCAAAAATGCAGTGCCTACACCAGCCAAAAATTACTTCATGAATTTGCTTCTCTCAGCCAACAAAGCCTCATAAGCAACTCCCTTCAATCGCTCCATCAACTCACAATTCTCTTTCTTCAAGAAATCCATACTCTCCTTAAAGGCTTCATTCTCGGCCTCAGACACATCTCGTTCCAACTTTAATGTCGTCCAAGTAATCTCGACCACCTTCTCGGCCTTCTTCACCCATTTATCGGAGGCCTCAAGTGACATTTTTAACTCAACATTCTCTTTCCTCATAGCCATGTTGGATTTCTCCAAATCCCTGACTCGCCTCTGGCTTGATTCGACATATTTTTGGATGACCAAATTGCATTCGAGAGCCTGAAAAATAACTTAGTTACCGCCCACTCGAAAAAATAAAAAAGAAGGAGACAACAACTCTAAGAGTCCTTACTAGGTAATTCAGGGCCACGTCTTTCTTGATCGACTCCAGAGGGCTCAAGTCGGCCAGCCGATGCTCGTATTCTTCATGTATGAGCCCATTGACAAACTTTGAGAGGCTAGAAGGGTAGGAAATAGCAATCGACCCATGGGGGATTCTGACGATGACATTCTCCAAATCCTCCTCTGGCTCGACGACATTCTTCCGCTTCTTTGAGGCTATAGTTATCTCAGTCGACTATTTTAGTAGAACAGTGAGAGCTTCAGTGGACGCTACTCCCTTAGGTACATGAGCCTTGATTTAAAAAAGCTCAGGCTCATTCCCTTTAGCCTTATTGTTCTTTCTATTTGCTTTCAACTCTTTAAACGACGGTAGCATGAAGCGGCCCAATATTATCTCAGATGTGCATAAAATTTCTTCGAGTGTTAGTGGCTTTAAAAATAAGAGTCTCTCGTAGCGCAATTGACACGTCCAAGTACCCACTACTACGTCCAAAATAAGCCTACTAAGGGCCTGAGGGGTACATTCAGTATCGAAAACCTCCTTCCACAATGGGGTTAATCTTAGTCTCATATCTTCCAAAACAGACCTCTAATTTTGTTCGGGAGCAGGCAGATTGAGGATGAACTTCATATTGGAGACGACAATGCTGGTAGTATTGAATATTTTGTTGCGTAAAAGAACTCCAAAACAGAGGCAAATAAGCTCCAATCAACGAAAGTAAGTACCAAAGACTCTGAATAGAGACACTCACTCGACGGAAGCTAATGTTCAGGGATTCGGCCAGCTCTAGACGAACCAAAAATATTCTCTCCCCTCACAAAAAAGTAGAACTTCTGCAGTCTCCCTTATTATTGGTGGTCAACCCCAACACTAGATGTTCATTCTTTTAGCGAAGATATAAATGATATCTCACTTTCTTGTTCAAATCTCTTTGATGTAGTAAGTATACAAAAAATCTCTTATTCAGAATTCAATCCCCAGGTCGAACGCCAAACACTCAATCGACAAGAGTATCCTCCAAGTGTTGGGTATCAACTTTGAAGGTGCCAGCTCGTAGTGGTTCAACACCTCCCAGACTAGCCTAGGCACAAGGAATCTCAGCCTATTAGTAAATGGACGCTCATAGAACCCTATCTACCCAGGGACCTCGTAATGAATTCTTTCATTTGACGTAGCCAACCTCACCTTAACCGACTGAGGGAACCTTTATCTCAATCTCATCTCTCTCATCGACTGTTTAGTCACTCGACTGGTAGGATTCCTCATTAAGATATTAGTTGGCCTACTAGTACTTGGAGTCCCACTCGACTCCCCCATTGCAAGTAAGGTCCTAAGTGGTCTTACATCATTAGATACTTCTAAAGGTGCCTCGACTATTGTCAACAACCCAGCCTCACCAAGATCTCCATAGGACCATACGAGACCATCTATTTCCTTAGACGACTCGCTGGACCTATAACCTCTATCAGGTGATCCAACATACATATCTATAGGAATATCCATAGATCCCATTAAACTCTCACTCAAAATTCGTTCAGACGACTATACTATATTCAGCTTATAAACAACTAAAGTTCATATTGTCTCTGCGCCTTATAGATCAAACAACCTTAATTTCACAATTAGTATTCTTCATTGCATTACCTAACCCTAAAGATTAAATTGAATCTACTTCGAGAATAGATTGAAGAAGTAAAAAACAAAAATGAGAGATTGAAGAATACCTTGAAGATCAGTAGAGCTCTTCTAACTTGTAAGAACTATAGAGTTTTGTGAGTGGAGTCAAATCAACCTCACTTATGCTCTTTTCTTCATTTGACGCCTCTTTTCCCGATTAAATCCAACTCAGAACACTCGCTAGGGCTACAGTAGTGAGCAGACGTGGGCCTTAAACCTTTGGGGCCCGTCTTAGGAAACCCAACTGAGCTTCGTGCTTAGAGAGGGACGAACCTCATTGTTTCTGGGAAAATCCACAATTCGAAGATATAATCATATAATTTGGGAAATATTAACCTTCCACACCTAGAATTATGGTCAGAGATGTCTTTGTTCTCCAAAAAACAAAGACAGATATATGTTTGGCTTAGACGACATGAGTGGTAGTCTATCTCCCCTAGTCGATGTAGTAACATATTGCTCGACTTCCAACAGACCCAGACGATAAAGAGGCAACCCCAATCAATGACATCTTCTCGTAGCGACATGGAATGAGTGACACTTTTCCCAGTAGACCTAAAAGGGCATATGATGACATCAAATGACCTTCCTTTAGCCCGGAAGATCTGAAGGGACTATCATATGCTCCTGATAATATCAAAATAATTCTTTATAGTCCAAGTGACATAGCATGGTTCACTCTAGTAGACACCTAAAAGTCACCAACGGCTTCAGCCGGCACGATCTCCAATTGACAGGTAAAATTTTTCTTTGTAGCAAGTGATTTCCAATCGACAACATGATCTCTTGCACGATCTCCAGCATGAAATCCTCTAAATTTCATGGGCTTCATGTAGAAAGGCCCAAATTATGTGTCTCAAGCCCATTAAGCCTTTTGTAACTCAAATATTTGGTATTGGACTCGATTCGACTTCATTCATCGAAAGGGTATTTGACTTCAAAATTATTAGTGCGTTAATCTGGTACAACTTGGGTCATGTGGAATAGCTTTGGAACTCCTGCATGGAAGCCATCATGTGATGCCAATATGCCGCCGAGATGTTCATCGTTTTCTGTTAGGGTTGGTGCTCAGAGCGCTAATCCGGATCGTATTTATGTCATATTCATGAATACGAACAATTCCTTTTCCATAATATAACTTACTTAATGGTAGTACCTTTTGCTTTTATATACATATTCGATCTAATTAAGATTAGATTGAAACTAAATCTGATTTAGTGATATAAATATATTAGAGAAAGACCCAATGATTTACAACGTAGTGGGCAGTTATAACATAGTTTGTAATTGACATTGGGAAGCGTCACTATAAGTTGTATATTCCCAAATAAATTTCCTGGTCAAGATTTACTGACACAGGTCGATTAGTAAAATTCGCTGAGACTAGTATATGTCGTATATCGAGACTTGGTCCGATGGTTTATCCCAATGAATCATGAGTCTTGGGAGACTCGTATAGACGTGTAGGTGTTTATTTGATAAACACTGAATGACTAACCAATGATTTCCTAATAGATGGTACACCAACGTCAATAAGAATCTTCTCGAGTCGAGTATCATAGATCATAAATTGGAAAGTCGACTATATTATACCTTAGAGATTTGACGTTGTTATCTATATCCCAAATATAATATTGATAGCCTGCAACAAAGGATTATATGTATGGAATGACCTCGACTTGCATAGTTTAGCGAGATTATATGTGGTCGTCATAATTTACAAGTGGGTGAATTATGGACATGAAATTTGATTCTGTGACGGATAAACCTAAACTTAAAGAGTCTCATAATATGAAGTGTACTCGTTGAGCACTTGGACAACGCGTTATGAATAATACAGATTATTCATAATACTTCACCGGATTAAATGAGTTAATTCGAATCGTTTAAACTGTTAAATAAAAATACATGCATTAGAAGATTTTGGTCAATTAATAGTTAATATAGATTTATATTTGATACAAAATTTGATTAGATACATATTAACTAATTGTCAAAAGAGATTTTGACACATGTCACTAGTATATGTATTTTGTTATTTAGTGTAAATAATTAATTAATATAATTATTAATATATATGTAATTTTATTTACACTAATATTTCGAAATCCTCTCAAATAGAAAGCTCCTAAAAATAATTAATTATTTACACTAATATTTCGAAATCCTCTCAAATAGAAAGCTCCTAAAAATATTTCTTGAAGAAACTTGAGAGAAAGTGAAGAAATCAATAAGAAAGCTTAAAGAAATTAGGAGATTTTGAGGTAATCTTCAATATTCTTAAACTTAGAAAGTTTATTTCTTATTCTTGATTATCTAGAATAGTTCTAGGGTTTCTTTCTTTCTTGGATTTTTGGGCTTTTTGATTTGGAGGGTGAATTGAGAAGCTAGATGCATGTGTGAAGTAAGATTGAGTAATATTAATGTAATATTAGTTCAATTTTATAATTTGATGACTTGTTGTCATTCTAGAGTGTTATGAACACTCTTTTAACTCCTAGAATTTTTATTAAGTTCTTCATTTGTGGTGGCTTTCATTGCTGTAAATATTAATATGATTAATGTTGAGAAAATTAGATTTAAAGCATGAAAAATGATATTTTTGGCACCCATATCAGATCTGAAAATTATGGAATTTTGGTGATGAAAATTATGTTATTTAAATGTATTGGATTTGTTTGGGCATTGGAATAATTTCCGGAAAGTATTTCAGAGTGAAAATATACAAAAAAACGTTGAAAAACGGCGTTACTGGGTAAGTTTCGGGCTTACTGGGTAACGGCTGTCCAAACAGTGAATTGGTCACTGTTCAGGAAGCCCATGAACTGCCCAAGTACTATTGGGGCTGACTTGGGCAGCCCCCATGTGTATTGGTTGGTCGATTCGGGCAAAAACGTGTTTTATGGTATTTTGCGGAAAAATATTTTCGTAAATGATTCGCAATGTTTTCTAAATTATTGATATTGTTATTTGATAACAAATATAATATGTTTAGGTAAAATATGAATGAAATATTCATATTGGATATTGAATAATTTATTTGATAAGTTTAAAAGTTTTTAAAGTTACGATTTCGCTTGAACAACGCTTCCGCCGCACCTGACCCTAACATATTCGGCCATATAACTCTGAGCTATTTTCTCCATTGCTTCTCTGATCCTTTTGGCCTTCTGTCTTGTGATTGGCCCTTCTAGTACTTGCAATGGCTTCATTATGTTATTGGTCATGTCCTTTGATGCTCCATATGTGGCATGGATCATGTCATTTTGTCCCTATTGAAAAAGATTTCACCTCGAATCTACATATGCATCAAAGTTACACAAATCAGAAACATTAAACGTTGCTGACACACCATACTCACTAGGAAGATCTAGCTTGTAAGCATTGTCGATGTTTCACTCCAAGACTTGAAATGAACCATCTCCCATCTGTTGCAACTTAGATCTCCACTGTGTTAGGAACCTCTCCTTGTGCAAATGTAGCCATACCTAATCTCCGGGTTCAAATACAATGCGCTCGAAACCCATTATTCTCACCAACTCTCTCTTTCTTTTTTCATTCAAACTCCCAAGCTTAACAATCAAATATAATAAATCCATAGGAGTTAAAGAATTAAAATCGTAATCAATCTCATTAGGTGAGTAAGAACTCAAAGAATGAATGCATCTATCGTATGTAAACTATGTCAATGGCAAACATTCCTCCAAAGATTTCAAATCCAAGTTAAAATTAGCATACAATTATTTTTTCCTTAAAATATCAAGAACATTCCTTAAATGCAGAATATGCTCATCCAATGGTTTATTGTACACTAAGACGTCATCAAAATAAAATACTACAAACTCCCATATAGATGCATACAACACATGGTTCTTTAATCTTATAGAAACACTAGGGTCGTTTGTCAGACCAAATGACAATATTAACTTCTCATATAATCTATATTTGGTCTTAAAAGAAATCTTCCATACATCTAACAAATCAATAGACCTATATATGGGATGGAAATACATTACAATGATATTAGTTATAGCTCTCCACTCATCACACATATGACAAGTTCCATCATTCTTAGGCACTATTTGGTGCTCCATCCCTAGTTCCATCCTTCTTAGGAACTATTTGGTGCTCTATCCCTATAATGGGTGGAATTCCTCTAGGGATGTCCTCTGTGAGCACACTTCTTAGCTTCTGTAAAAGAGAAGAAATAGAAAATAGAAGCAAAAGGTCAGTGTTAGCATCAATATATAGTGATCCTTATAAATTAACAACAGAATAAGCTGGCTATCTTTGTAAGCCTTCCTCAATTCACTCTCACTCATGTAAAAGCTCTTTTTAACTCTCCCTTTTATTTCCCCTTTAAATTCACTCACACTCCCCTTGGAAACACTCACAGCTATAGCCTTAATTTCATTACTAGGTTCAATTACACTCTACTCACGTGTTTTCTCCAAGGTTGTGTTTACACTCTCTTTCGATTTCTCACTGACTTTAGCCTCCCTAATGATCTCACTCTCATTAAAACTCTCGGCCACTACTCCATCTTGTTGTTGTAAACTCTCTTCTATAACAAATTCTTTAACCATCTCATAACACATGTCATTCTCTAATGGCTCTACAGAATGTACTTTATCGACATTACCATGTCTCTCACTACTCATACTCCTCTGAAAATACAACACATCATCATATGTCTGCTGTGGTGTTAAAGGAACAAGAGTAATGACTTTTTCACCACACTTGATTTTATACCTATTCCTATCCATATCATAAGCCACTTTGTTAAACTTATACCAAGGCTTGCCCAATGATATATATGTAGTACTCATAGGAACTACGTCACACACCACCTCATCAACATATTTTCCCCCAACAGTAAAACTTACCACAACTCTATGGCTAACCTCAACCTTGCCAAATTCACTCATCCACATGTAAGGTCTATCAAAAGGTATCAATGGTAACCCCAACTTTTCAACTAGTGTAGTACTAGCTAAATTAGTAGGATGATGTGACATCTCGTGTGAAAGACGAAGACCAAAATATTTTGGAAATTTCTATCAAAGGTCTCAAATTCTCTGTCCATCTCAAAACAAATAGATTAGTAATGATAAGTATGTAAAATAATGATATAACCTCACAATCTCACACGCTCACGTGTTTGCACTCAAATACGTATCACTCCACTCCACTCGTGTGTGCACTCGAATATAATGTGAATATGACTTACCAAAGAAGCTCACAACAATTTTTAATCTTCAAGCTAGCATAAAAAACAAGAATCCAATATAGGGAAAATATAATAATACGAGTAAGAGTTAGAAAATATGTAGACTCAGTTCAAATAAAACCTAAAGCTAGAATACTTGGAATATATAAATCAGAAACTAGCACAACAAGCATGCAAACAATTGCAGACGTATGCAAATTCAGACGAAAATTTCATTTCTTAATAGAAATTTTAATGAATTACCATCCACGGACACCCAAATGATAATATTGAACCAACCAAATTAAACCAATTTTTTGAACTTTTTTACTCTTTTTTTCATCTTCAGGTCACTTGAGCTCTAAAAATAATTCTAGGTATTGACTAGTTTGGAGTCCGATATGAGACTGGTATGGTTGCTTTCTGGTTCCATTAGCTATGTTTAACTCACAGGTTAACCGGTATGGAGACTGATATGTAGGCCGGTATGGACTAGCTCACTTCAAGTAGCTATGTTTTGGAATAAGTGGACCGGTATGGAGTCCGATATGGGACTGGTATAAAACTAGCGTGATTTTCGTAACTATATAATCCTCAAGTAGACCGGTATGAAACTAGCCTAGTTTTTGTAACTATGTAATCCCCAGGTAAACCGGTACGAATGCTGGTATGGACACGGGTATGAAACTAGCTTGAATTCAGAAGCTGTGTCAAATGTGTTTTCTCACCAATATACTGGTATAAGACCGGTATGCTAGTCACAGACGAATCAAAAGGGGACAAAAATACTTAAGAAACACAAAAACCAACAAAATCTAATAATCAAGATGAACAAGTATCTTAATGACTAGCAACACACAACAAAGACTATATGAAAAACACAAAGTAAAGATAGAAAATCGGATCTTGGAACCTTAGGCTCTGATACCAAATGATGAGGAACTCACTTAGGCAACAGATAGAACCTTAAGAACCACGAATTTGATTTTGTAGGAACAAAACCCTTCCAATGCCACAAAGAAGACCCACAAAGAACTTGTCTTTGAGAACCTTTAAGATGATGCCTTGTTGTGTTCTGTCAGCACGGAGACACCATTAAGGTTTCCACGCCTTAGATAAGTCGAAGCTGAAATAAAGAGGAATCTCTCCCTTAACCTTGAATTTTGGCCATAACCATTCTTAAAGAAGAATTTCGAAAATGGTGGATTATTTTTCATTAAGGAAGATAAGTTACAATGTATAGTACAAGACAAGTTACTAAAATGCCCTCAAAAGTAAAAAATCAAAATAAAAAAAAGGTGGCAAGCATACCTAAGTCAACAAAAGTGGTTATCATGATTACAACTGTTAAAAGTAAAAAGTTAACAAAGGCAAAAAAATTCAACAAATGTGGTAAACTTTTGCCAAAATGACCAATTTGTCATATTTGCACAAAATCCCCCAAATTTCGTTTGCTTCATGTAGCAAGACCGAAATTATGTGTCTTAAGCCCATTAAGCCTTGTTTAACTTAAATACTTAGTGTTGGGCTTGATTCGACTTCATTCGTCGAAAAGGTATTTGACTTCATAATTACTGGTGCGTTAATCTGGTACGGCTTGGGTCATTTGGAATAACTTTGGAACCCCTGAATGGAAGCCATCATGTGATGCCAATGTGCCTCCGATATGTCTGTCATATTCGACCATATAACTTTGAGCTAATCCCGTCATTGCTTCTTTGATTCTTTTAGTTCTGTCTTGTGATTGGCCCTTCTAGTACTTGCAATAACTCCATTATGTTATTGGTCATTGGCCATGTCCTTTGATGCTCCACGTATGGCTTGTATAATGTCAATATCTGGTCAACTGAAGATTATCCTGGACCTTCATCCATTCCAGTCGACGGGAACATTCCCCACTACCTTCTTCAAGTCAGGTTGGTTCATGGCCTTTCATCTGGTCCAGTCGACTGAAGACTCTCCAGGACCTTCAACATGTGTGGTCGACTAGAGATTATTTTGGACCTTCATCTAGTTCTGTTGACATGAACATTCCCCACGATCTTCTTCAGATCAGGTTGGTTCATAGGCCTTCATTTTGTCTAGATGACTGAAGACTTCCCCGGACCTTTAGCAGGTCTAGTCGATTGGAGATTATCCTGGACCTTCATCTTATTTAATTGACGAGAATATTCCCTATGACTCATGTCAAGTCAATTTGAAGATCCGAACCTTCATATGGTCCAAACGATGTTGAAGACCCCCCGAAAATTCTGCAGGTCCAGTCAAATGGAGATTATCGTGGACCTTCAACTGGTCCAGTTGAAGGGAACATTCCCCATGACCTTCTTCAAGTCAGGTTGGTTCTTAGGCCTTCATCTGGTCAAGTTGATTGAAGCTCCCCCGGACCTTTAGCAGGTTCGGTCGATTGGAGATTTTCCTGGACCTTCATCTGATCCAGTTAACGAGAACATTCCCTACGACCTTCTTTAGGTCAAGCTAGTTCCTATTCAATCATCTGATCTAGTTGACTAAAGAATCCCCTGGACCTTCTGCGGGTCTGCTCAGCTGGAGATTATCCTAGACCTTCATCTGACCCAATCAATGGGAACATTCCCCGTGACTCATTTCGAGTCAAGTTGAAGACTCAGACCTTCATCTGGTCCAATCGATGGAAACATTCCCTATGACTCACGTTGAGTCAAGTGAAGACCCGGACCTTCATCTGGTCCAGACGGCATTCATGAGCCTTCCTGACCTTTAGGAAGTCTTGTCGATTGGAGATTATCCAGGACCTTTATCTAGTCTAGTTGACGAGAATATTCCCCACGACCTTCTTCAGGTCATGTTGGTTCATAGGCCTTCATCTGGTCCAATCGACTCAAGAATCCCCCCGACCTTCAATAGGTCTGGTCAACTGGAGACTATCCTATACCTTTATCTTGTCCAGACGACGAGAATATTCCCAATGACATTCGATGGTCGATTCATCTTGTGAGCCTTCATCTGGTTCAGCTAATCAAAGACTGTCCTGGACAATCATCAATTCCACTGAGGATTACCCATATTTTTATTTTGTTTGGTCGAGCGTGACATGACCACTGTCTGGTCCAAGTGATATCAACATCCAGGTATGCCCACATGCTTTTAATCAAACCCCAGAAATATACTCATTAAATGCTCTCCAAGCCACTAACATTTTGACTTAAAGAGTGTGAGACAAACTTTACGGGCCCAATTTGGGACATGGACCTAAATGTCATTATGTCTCAGGCCCACGTATCAGACTTGCACTAAAACATGACCCATAGGCTTTATCTGGCTAAGAATGGCATTATGTGCTGCCACTGAGGCCTGATCCGCATAAATCTAGTCACTAAAATACATGTCTATACATGACCAATATGTAAGGCCCACGAGCCCATATGCCCATGAGAATAAGAGGCTCATGCGACTTAAAAGGCCTCTAAGAACCACACATCATATTATGCGGTGTCTCAATAGACATTACAAGCACTAATCTTTTTTCCAACAAGGAAACTAAGTATTTGGACCAATCCAAATACAAATGGGATTACACATAATCCCACGATATCTAGGTACTCCTAATTCAATTCCAACTCCACTACCATCTCCTAAAAGGATTGGAATTCAACTATTTCATGGAATTCTAAGCCGACTCAGAGGCTACTTCTCAGCCTATAAAATGAGAGGGGGCTCAAGGGATTGAGGCTCTCATCGATGATTGATGACTCGTGATTCAGAACTCAACAGTCATCATTCAACCTTAGGCCCTCATACTCGAGTTGCCTTGTGATTACGCCCAAAATGTACTTGCAGTTATCGTAGAATAGTTGGGGTGTCGATTCCTCAGAGAGATGATTACAAGGAACTAATTCACTTAAAGAAAACGTTAGTAATAATATAATTAAAGATAATGATTAAATTTGTAATGTAAATTAAAGATTACGAAAAACTCTTAAAAGTTATCAGTAGAGAGAAGTACCAAAGCGTCGGGAATCCCTCTTGTATCAAATCCATATATTCAGTAGTTGATTCCTTTTATTACTCAATTGAAGGTTTCACATCCCAAACCAATAATCGGGAGGTATTTCAATTCAAAACATACTAAATTCTAAGGTAACTGGTGAATTGCTTTCTCTATGTTAACAATACACAATATTATCGTTACAACCTATCTAACGTCGACAATATACCCACATGTAATACTGCAGCAGAAGATTAACTCATAAAACAAAATTACTAGTCACAACTGGGTTCCCAATCACACATAGAAGAATCATGATTATTTCTATATGAAAACTGATAAAACACAATCTCTGGATTCATTATAATCAAAGGATAATTGAGAATAACAAGATATCAACTGTATAAAACATTAAGATCGTTCAGGAATCAACAACATGAATATAATAGTTAAATACAAGAGTTCATTCTTAGCTTTCCTAGGAAATTAGTTCTCCATAGAAGAAAGAGACATAGCCTGGAGAGATTGATGAAGCATTCTGTCTGGTCTGAAACTTTCTCGTTCTTCTCTCTCAAATATTTGATTTCAACTCTTTGTTGTGTATCTCTTTTCTCTTTTTAGGGTTTTGTACGAACTTGGGTTTATATAGGGAAGTCCTGGAGTCCTTATGCGCATAAAATATGACCTAATTAAGTGTCTGGGGATCTTCCAGGACGCCACGGTCCAAGAAAGTGGCCTTGCGGCGCCCAACTCTCGGGATTTTATATGTATGCATTGCTGAGGAGGCACCGCAGCGCCAGTTGAATTTCTGGCTTTGCCGATTCTGTGTTTCTGCTCCTTCCGCATGCTTCAGATGCGTCAGTAAGGTCCCGAAACACGTAGAATTGCTCCAAGATTCATGTTCCATTGCTTCATAATATCAAAACATAAAATAAACTATAATTAAGATTAAGTACTTGATAACCAAGCTGAATTAGCGATGTTCAAAGAACATTTTCATGCACTTATCACAACCCCAACCAGCTTATTACTACTCCCTAGAAATTCAAGCGCAAAAAGAAAATAAGAACTAAACTAAATTAAAAATAAATAAAAATTATCTAAGACACTTTCGTAGGAATCACGATTGCATTTAGCGTATGCAATTAGCCTTTAAACCCCTAGGTGTCCCTAGTGGACGAGTTATAGTCTCGTAAGGACTTGCAGTGACGAAACCCACAAACGTCATTCAAAATATGCGATCATGCAAAAATAAAATGAAATAGTCCAAATAGTTACACATATTCTTGCCCTCAAAGAATGCCTAGTAATGAAATCAGAGAACCTTCAAAGTACTCAATGCAACTCAAATCCGAGTCCTTGAATAAATCATCTAAGCCAGACTCACAGTGTGTGTGTGTAAAGGTCCATTCATAATTTGACTCCTAGGTAAGCTAGCTCAATGATTTCTTTTAAAAATTGGGATCTGATGGGTCAAACCAACCTAGATATCTCAAATGCGCTTTATAATTGCCTTCATGTGCTCAGTATCAACACACATACCCTTTAAGATAACATTTATATATATATATATATATATATATATATATATATATTTGTTTTTCTTCTTTCTCTTTCTTCGACTATTTCATTTTTTTTTCGACACACATACCCTTTAAGATATCATTTCTCCCTATAGTGGTCCTAACACTTGCCCATGGGTAGCTTCACGCTTATTGGTTGTAGGTGGTTTAATTTCTTTCTTTTGAGACTCTCTCATTTTATTTTTTAATCATACCATACATCATAACACTAGCAAATCAGGATAGACATCTAAGCAAACGGTCATACATCAATTTACAATTTCTTCAACTAGTCATTTTGCCAACTACCTAGGTTTTCACTGCTAAAAACCTATAGTTATGTGCTTACGAGTCTAACCTAGATCAACTACTCAAGGCATTAGGTAAAAGTACATTGAAGAACTTATCGTTTCTAAGGTTTCATCCTAAAGCAAACAATATTCATCATTGGACTTATGCTTTACTATTAAGGACTGGAACAAAAACAATTTTTTTTTAACAAAAGCTAACAGGACTAACACATGAACAACCAGATACAACATATGATAATATGACCACCCCCAACCTAAATCAAATATTGTCCTCAATGTCAACGGCAATAATGATGTTAGAAAATGAAAGAGTTCGCTTGACTAGAGAGACGGTGAACCTGGATGAAATATGGTGTTATCCTGGAAAAGAAATAGAGAACAAAACAAAACAAATAGAGCAAAAGAAAGTTAAATAAACAAAAAAATATATGTACAAACAAGGAGAATGGAGAGATCAATCCTCATAAGCGGGATCAGCAAGAGGCACATCCTTCACTGCAGGGATCCTATTATCAAAGAATGATTTTAACCTATGTCCGTTAACTTTGAACACTTTTCCGTCCATGGGGTCTTCCACTTCGACAGCTCCATATGGGAAAACTTGCTTCATAAGAAAAGGTCTGGTCCATCTACATCGCAACTTGTCTGGGTGAAGATGGAGTATGTAGTCATAAAGATAGACCTTTTGGTTTGGTTCAAAGTTCTTCCTCATGATCTGTCGGTCATGGGTAGCTTTGATCTTTGCTTTATGGATTCGAGAGTTATCATAAGCATAATTCCTCAATTCTTCAAGTTATGTCAGCTGGAGCTTCCGCTGTGTACCTGCAGCACTCAAATCAAGGTTAATATTTTTAATAGCCCAATTGGCTCTATGTTCTAACTCAAGAGGTAAATGAAATTTTTTTCCAAATACAAGTCTATAAGGAGATATCCCAAGTGGGGATTTGTAAGCTGTGCGGTATGCTTAAAGTTCATCTGGAAGTCGTAAAGACCAATCCTTACAGTCGGGGTTTACCGTTTTCTCAAATATTTGTTTTATCTCCCTATTTGCTAGTTATACTTGTCCATTTTTCTATGGGTGATAAGCAGTAGAAATCTTATCCACTACACCGTATCTGCGCATCAAAGCTTCAAATGATCGATTACAAAAATGTGTCCCTTGATCACTAATAATGACATGTGGTATACCAAAACGTGACAATATATGTTCCTTTAAGAATTTAACCACAATGGTATTGTCATTAGCTCGACATGCTACTGCCTCAACCTATTTAGACACATAATCTACTGCAAGAATCAAATAATGTAGGCCATAAGGTATCCAAAAGAAGGCGGGAAAGGTCCCCTAGAATCAATACCCCAACAATCAAATATTTCAATGACAAGAATATGGTTAAGAGACATCATACGACGATGGGATAGTGCACCTAATTTTTGATAATTTTCATAGGAACGACATAAACCATTTGTATCTTTAAATAATGTAGGCCAGTAGAAACCACACGGCATGATTTTTGCAGTAATTTTCTTTATTGAAAAATGGCCTCCACATGCGTGGGAATTAAAAAATGTAAGGACACTTAAAACTTCATCCTCAGGAATGCAGCATGGCAATATTTGGTCAGGGCAGTATTTAAATAAATATGGATCATCCCAATAAAAATTACGTACCTCGACCAAGAGC
This sequence comes from Zanthoxylum bungeanum, assembly GCA_019454045.1. NCBI lineage: Eukaryota > Viridiplantae > Streptophyta > Magnoliopsida > Sapindales > Rutaceae > Zanthoxylum > Zanthoxylum bungeanum. The sequence goes on along the minus strand of SKCR01018435.1, from coordinate 82,845 downwards.
TTACACTTATATTGTGTACTCCAAAAGGAGGGAAACTCACCAGAAACTAAGTAGTTGACAATATGCGCATACCATGGTACTTGTGTGACATCAAATAGGTGTTCATCAGGAAAATCATCTCGAATAGGTGGGCCATCGGAAGAATCATTGAATTCTAGGCGAGATAAGTGATCTACCACCACATTTTCCATGCCCTTCTTATCCTTGATGGTTAGATCAAATCCCTCTAATAGCAAAATCCACCTAGTCAATCTTGCTTTAGCATCATTCTTCGAAAAGAGGTACTTAAGAGCTGCATGATCGGTAAAATTAGTGATAGGTGAGCCAATAAGGTATGCACGAAATTTATCTAAAGCAAAAACTACAGCTAGCAGTTCTTTTTCAGTTGTGGAATAGTTCATTTGAGCACTATTCAAGGTCCTGCTAGCATAATAGATAACAAAAGGCTTATCTTCCCTCATTTGTCCTAAACTGCTCTAAGGGCATAGTCACTAGCATCACACATAATCTCAAAGGGCAAATTCCAATCATGTGGCTGCATAATTGGGGCAGAAGTGAGTTTAGTAACTAATATTTTGAAAGCATTGTCACATTCTTGTGTCCATTCAAACGATGAATCTTTAACAAGAAGGTTACACAATGGTCTAGATATAGAAGAAAAATTTTGTATAAACCTCCTATAGAAACCAGCATGCCCAAGAAAAGATCGAACATCTTTCACAGTCTTAGGTATGGGAAACTTGGATATTAACTCAATTTTTGATTTATCAATTTCAATACCTCTGGAAGACACAATATGACCCAAAACAATACTTGAAGAATCCATGAAGTGACACCTTTCCCAATTTAAAACAAGACCATTTTCTTGACATCGAGCTAACACTACCTTTAGATTAAGTAAACATGCATCAAAAGAATTATCAACGACAGTCAAATCATCCATAAAAACTTCCATGCATTTCTCAATCATATCACTAAAAATACTCAACATTCATCTTTGAAATGTAGCAGGTGCATTACATAAACCAAATGGCATATGACGAAAAGCATAAGTACCAAACAGACATGTGAATGTGGTGTTATCCTGATCTTCTAAAGATATTTCAATTTGATAGTATCCAGAATAACCATATAAAAAGAAATAGAATGAGTGACATGCTACCATCTCAAGAATTTAGTCGATAAAATGAAGTGGGAAGTGGTATTTCCGGGTGGCGGCATTTAGATTCCTATAATTTATACACATGCGCCATCCTGTGACTACCTTAGTAGGAACAAGTTCCCCTGCCTCATTTTGCACAACAGTAACACCTGACTTCTTAGGGATAACCTGCGTAGGACTAACCCATTTACTATTAGCAATTGGGTATATAATACCTGCATCTAGCAATTTTATCACTTCATTTCTCACAACTTCTTTCATAGTGTGGTTAAGTCTACATTAAGGATATCTGCGAGGGATAACTCCCTCTTCTAGGTGAATCTTATGGGAGTAAATCAATGGGCTAATACCTTTAATATCATTGATGGTCTAACCTAGTGCATATTTATGCTCATTCAATATGCCAAGTAATTTTTCACTTTGTGATGCACTTAGTTCAGATGAAATAATAACAAGAAAGATATCACATGGTCCTAGAAACGCATGCTGAATACCTTTTGGTAATGGCTTTAGTTCAACCTTTGGCGTTTCAGCTGTGGAAGGCTTTGGTTTCTCTCTGTGTCCTGGTAGAGCCTCAAACTATGACTGCCACACTCTTGTTCCATGATTCTACAAAATAGAAAAGCCAGTAGAGTTATCAAGAATTATAGTGGATTCGAGAGTATCTACAATTTCAGAATTAAGAAGAAGGTGTTCAGGAGGGTTAAAGTCATGTTGTATTGACGTTATTTCTAACATGACTATGTCTATCAGGTATGTGTGATGACACTCGTCATCATATTGTGGTTGTTTCCCAATGTGAAAAATATTCACTTCCAATGTCATATTCCCAAATGATAACTTCATGAGACCATTCTTGTAATTAATAAGGGCATTAGTTGTAGCAAGAAAAGGTTTACCTAAAATGAGTGGGATTTTTGACTCAATGCTAACCACAGGCTGTGTATCTAAAATAAGAAAATCAACATGGTAGTAGAATTTATCGATTTGAAGTAAAACATCCTCAACTACTCCCCGCGGTGTTCTTATATAGTGATCAGCTAACTTTAAAACCACAGATGTAGGTTTAATCTCTCCAAGTCCTAGCTGCACATAGATAGAATATGGCATAAGATTAACACAAGCACCTAAATCTAATAAAGCCTGACCGAAATCATATGTGTCAATGTGGAAAGCAATAATGGGGCATCCCGAATCATTGTATTTTGGTGGGGCCCTCTGGTCAATCACTGTACTTGGTTTCTCTTTCAGGAATGCAATCTTCTTCACATGATGCTTTCTCTTCATGTTGCATAGATCCTTCAAAACCTTGGCATATATGGGAACCTGTTTGATCACATGTAACAAAGGAATGTTAATCTTTACTTGTTTTAAATGTTCTAGGATCTCACCATCAGGGTCTGTTGCTCTCGTAGTAGGCCTAAGAGCTTGAGGGAAAGGTACTCGAACTGGGCTCTGCACCACTTGTTCTTCGTGAAAAATATATGCATTGCTACCTATGGTGTCACATTTAGTGTTGGAAGTATCCTGCACATTTATCTCTTTACAACTTCGAGTGGTTATGGCATTAAGTGTAAGGGTTTTTAGGGTAACACAGCAGAACACGGAAAATCAAAATTTTCAGATTTCAAAAAATTTTTCTTGACAATTAAAATAAACTTCAATATTTAAAATCTGAACTTTTTTGCCCAAAAAATCATATTTCTTCTTGTCGTAAAGGCAAAAAACTTTTCATTTTAATCAGTTTAGTCCTAAGTTGTTCAAAACAAACTTAGGTGATTTCAAATCATAACCAAAATGATTTGTACATCAAATTTACATGAAAACAGAATTTTAAAAAACTTTTTCCAGATTTTCATTAATTACATAATTGCCCCAAAACTTTACATTTTGGTCCTTAAAATTTCAAATATAATTTTGAATGATTCCAAATTAGTACCAAAGTGATTTTAACATGTCATACACATCAAATTACAAATTGCAACTCAAACCCACAATTTCTTACAAATTGCCGTGAGCCCCTATAAAGTTTCCAACTTGTGCATTTTAGTCCAATCTTGTTCAAAACAAGTCAAGAGAAAATCCAATCATCACCAAAATTAATATACATCATATATACATTATTATACAACACATATATGAAAAGCCCTAAATTTGGAAATGGTGTAAACCCTAATTTTGCAAAAACATCAATATGATCAAATTACACCATATTACACAAATCCAATGTTTCAATCAAGTCTCTACCACACCAAACAAGTCTCACCACTTTGAAATAACTCTAGAACAATTCTAGGTCATCAATAAGTGGCCCAACAACTCTAGAATGGAAACTAGATCATCAAATGATCAAAAGAGAGCTTAAGAAATCATTTCAAGCTCACTTGGATACCATACATGCTTTCATCTTTCAAACGAGTTCATAACCATTTAAAACACAAACGAAAAGTATAGAGATAACATCCTAGCAACACATGTTGAAGCTAAGTATGATAGAAATATTTTCTTAGTTGAACGATTTAAAGAAAAACTTACAAAATCAAAGTATTTCAAGCTTTTCCTTTTTGTTCTTCAACTTTTGCTCTCAACTCTTTTGTGTTTGTTTTTGGTAACTTGTTAACCTCATCCATAAAAAATGAAACAGAATATTATATACTCCCCAAAATTGCCCTGGTCGAAAATTGGGAGCAATATACAAATATCTAGATATTTTTGTTTCAATTAAAGTTTGCTTTATCAACTTGCATCTCATTACCCAATTTAATGATTTTCAACAAGTCAAATAAAGCAACTCAAGGCATCTCCAAAAATATCAAAACTTAAGATATTTATATTTTTAATTACTTTAATTATTTAATAATTAAATAATTATTTAAATACAAATATTTTAAATATATGTATTATATTTACTTTAAATATCCAAATACATATATATTTATGATATATGTCAAATATCACAATTTAAGAATTAATTAATATGTATTTCATAAAATCTATCATTAAATATAAATACACAATAATTAGGAAATGACCATTAGGTTCCTTTGCATTTATTTTTTTTTAATCTTTAAACGACTTATAAATAATCAATATTGTTCATAAAAGTTGCCCTAGTGCTCTAGAGTATATTTCACTAGCGAGACTCTCTAGATTAAGGCATATCCATCACGAAATCCAATTTTGTGTCCATAATCTACCCACCCGTAAATTTTGACGAACACAGATAAAATAGCTAATCATACAGTTCGAGGTCATTGCATACGTATAATCCCTCCGTCACAGGTATCCGGATTATCCCATAGATATAGATATAAATGTCAAATCTCTATAGGTATAATCCAGTCTACGTATCTATTAGCAATCTCTAAATAACATTCGGAACTCACTTCCGAAGTATACTATGGCCATAGATTTAATAGATCGCTAATCACATTTGGACTACCTATACTCTGTACACAAAACTGACGGATCCTATCTTGACACACACAGGATATCCTGAGGATCGGTTCACACCCAACGAATAGGCGGAGGTCTGATCTAAATAGATTAGTGACGTGACTATCATCTAAGTGTGGAGGATGTCTCATACATCCACAATGGTATCTCAAGTCGAATGACCACTATGCTACTCAATCTGAGAAGAATCTTATTGACGTTAGTGTACCATCCATTAAGAATATTCGGTTAGTCATTCAATATTTATCCACTATAAGCACCTACACGTCTATACGAGTCTGCCAAGACTCATGGTTCATTGGGATAAACCATCAGACCAAGTCTCGATATACGACATGTACTGGTCTCAACGGATTTAACTAACCGACCTGTATTAGTAAATCTTGACCAGAAAATTTATTTGATAATAGATTTCTTGTAGTGACACTTCCCAATGTTAATTACAAACTACTTTGTAACTGCCCACTACATTATATATTATTGGGTCTTTATCTAATATATACATATCACTAAATCAGATTTAGTTTCAATCTAATCGTAATTAGATCGAATACGTATATAAAAATAAGAGGTGCAACCACTAAGAAAGTAATATTATGGAAAATGAGGTTGTTCATATTCATGAATCGAACATAAATACGGTCCAGATTGGCACTCAAAGCACCAACCCCAATAATTTCTCCCACTTGCTCTAGTGCCAATCCATGGTATCATATACACATCTCAATGTGTATCGTATGCACATGGCCCTTAAGAGCTCACCTAGCACTCAAGAGGTAGGTAACAAGAAGTCGGTCCGCTATGATATATTGTGTTTATCCAACAAACCTAATTGTTTCCTTAGGCAACTTCATTCATATTTTGTAGAACCTAATATATACATTAATATTGTTGGACAATTATGACCCATTGCATCATTATTTGTACAAAATATTATGTTATTGTACAAATTAACTGTGTGACAAAGGAAATTGCTCTTTTATCATTTGTAATTGGATTACCGAGATATATAAATGATAGAAGTCCATATGATTAATACCAGATTAATAAGATATGAGACAATATTAATTCACTAAGGTTTAATAATTAAATATCCATAGTCGTAGTATTATCGAGACTAGACATCGATAATGCGGAATGGACTATTATTACACTTGTGCGTGTTATGGGAGCATTACGACATAGTTCTCATATATTTGGGTATTGGATACTCATGCAAGTGTAATAAGAGGTTGTGTTTACCGATGGTACGGAAACAGCTTCGCTCTGGATAGACCCATCAGAATCCCATTGGTAGTATGACTATGTGTCTATGGGAGTCCGAATCAGGGTAGGTGTATTTGGTCTTAACCTGAGACTTGCATCGCTAATACTTGCGACAATCAATATGCTTTGGTTTTGGTCGTCCGGGGCTTTAACAGGTTCTGTGTACGACTCTTCTGGGTATATTGAGAATCGTAGTGTATTGGGTGTGATGTCAAGATGGAAGTATCACTTTAGTCATATGGAGATGATGATCACGTAGGATACGGAACTGATACTCTTGTATGCTGCAGCTATCGGGATAATATGACAAGGTCATGATTATCCGATTATAGAGACTAGTTACCAGAGATCCGATATGTGCTTCGTACGAGGTAGACACAATTCCAGCCCCAGGCCTAGCATGTGATATCTGATACTGGATCGTAATACGCAATACTACGTATACTACGTCTGACAAAGATTACATATTCGTTTACAGAATGTTTCTGGAGAATTGGGTAGGCACGGTGCTTTGCTAGAAGCCAACCATGTCTTGTAAATCAGTAAGGACGTGGTACTGGGTACGCACGTATTCGGATAGTCCGATAACCGTATTTACTGCCAACATATCCAGGGATCTCTTGGGTCACATCCCGAAGATTCACCGATGATGTTTGACTCGAACAAATTTAATCTGGGATTAATTATGAGAGAGAAAATTATTCTAGGATTAATTACGGCAATGAATTAATATGGGATTAATTAAAAGGGAAAGAATTAATCTGGGATTAATTGCGTTGAGAATTTATCTGGGAATAAATTCGTCAGAGAGAGAGAACGCGATTAATTTGGAATTAATCGGTAAAGTAAATTTAATAGTTAAATTAGATTTTACTGTTTAATTTATTTAATATCTAAAATAATATATTAGATATATTAATTGAAATTAGATTTCAATGCGAAATTAAAGTTGGATTTTAATTCAAGCGAACGAATTAATTTGGAATTAATTCGCGAGAGATTTCCGTAATAATTTTGCTAGGCATTATTATTTATTTAAATTGGATTTAATTATGTCACGACGGAAAATTCGTTTAATCGGATTAAACGAACCCGAGCCTGAAGTGTGTTGAGAAAGCCACTTGAATTTTAAATTAAAGTGGGTCCCACCAACTTACATCACATGTCTATCAAGTGTCAACTTGAGTGATGGAAGTTGTTGGAGGCATTAAATGCCATTTTCCCTCCAACTCTCTTTTGATTTATTCACACACTAATCACAACTTAGAGATCTTGGCATGTTCTAGGAACCCTAACAATGGTATCAGAGCGATCTAAGTTTGATTTGGAATTTTAGGGTTCTTAAACTTTAATTTGGGAATTTTGTGTTCAGAGCTTGATTTTCTTAAATTAATGATTTGGTTGAGCTTGGATGATGTTTAATTGGATTTTTATGTCATTGATTTTGGAAAAATTGATTAGATTAGTTTTCCCCAAATTCACATGCTTGGCCGAATATACCCTAGAATTAGCTCATGGGAAATATTTGAAATTTGACATATTAGATGTGTTGTTGGCATGATAGAAATATTGAATGTTGATTTAAATTTGATTGAAATCAAATTGAATGATTTTGTATGCCTTAGCCGTGAGCCTTGAAGCATGTTATAAGATTGATTTTGCTTCAATTTGTGTTGGACATGAATTGGAAATGTAGAGCATGATTAATTGAATTAATTAGTGTTTTAGAAGTATTAGATTAATTAATTAATTATGGTAATTATACTAGAATTGAATTAATTTATAATTTGGAATAATGAGTTAATTTAATTTATTGTATTTGGTCTTAATGGGCTTGGTTGGGCCAAGTTTGGTTTAAGATAATTGGTTGGATCCAATTGGGCATAAAACCATTTCCATAAAGTCTAAATATGACAATTGGGCCTTTAAAATTTTAATTGGGCCTAATAGGCCTAAATTGATTTTGGCATAGGGTGATTCCTAATTGGGCCTTGGCATCTTGGGTTTGACCCATAATTTCCAAAGCCCATGCCTAAAGAATTAATTGAAAGCCCATTGGACTTTAATTAAATAGTATCGGATACTAATTGGGCCTTTGAGACCCATAAAGATTGAATTTAGAATCCAAGTCTAAAAGGAACTTTTAAAAGGTGTAATTATTTAATTTGGAATTAAATATGAATTAGTATTTAATATAATTTAAATTGGATTTAAGATTGTAGTTCAATATAATTCAAGAATACGTACTTTGAGTATTTATTCTTAAACGAGTTAGACTCGCGCAAATCAAATCGTTGTTTGAACATTGGATGGTCATTAATCAAAGATTAATTAATTGGATTAGATTGATTGATAACATGCTTTGTGTGAATACTTGGATGTATGAATGAATAATGTATATCAGATGGATATTAGAAGGGTGAGGGCAATTTTGGAAATTATTATAATAAATTTAGAATTTATTAAATTGGACCTGCGTATCGAACCTATTACCTATTTTCTCATTGTATTTATCTTCTCACCAATTACCCTCAATGTAAATGAGGTTTCTTTAGAAGTATTATGTAATTGGGTAGAAGTAAGAATAGTGCTAGCGGGAGAGAGGAAAATGAGAGATTTGTTCTAGGAATAAATTGTATCATATATACATCCGCATATCATTATTAATTTATTTCGCGACTTATTATGCTTTTAGAATGAATGCTTAATGGTGAATGATGAGACCTAATCTAAGATAATTAATTGGTTGCCAATTACGCGAAAAACCCTCAACAAATATTAAGCGCTTTCCTTCCATTTAGTGATTCATTCTCAAGATCCAAGATTGGCACTGGTTTTTTGGCCAAAGTCAAGACCTTTGTCCATCGCGGATGTGTTTGAATCATGAAGGCTTTGTTCCATATCGCATGTCTTGTCCAAGTTGTGATTTGTTGGCCAAAGTCAAGATTACTTCTTGTCCATCGACATCGATTACGAAGCTTTCCAAATTCAATGGGTCCCGCTTAACTGGAATCATTAAGCTTGTTGTGCCAAAGCCAAGGCTTAGTTGATTCAAAGGAAAATGTTAGGCAATATATTGGGTATACTGGCATATATTGGATATATGTTTCGGACTTGGAGGTCCACCTACTGGATCTAGGAATTGGATGAGATCCAATTGATCTTAGAGATCTACCTAGTTAAATTTTATACAACTTGTTGGCCAAAGTCAAGGTTGTGTATCTTTTAACGGGATCCTAGCCTACTAGGAAACTAGGATTCCCGAGTACTCCACAGAGGGTTAAAGGCTCGCCGAAAAATAGTGGGAGGCAAGTATTAAATTTGCAATTTCGTTTAGATACTTGTCAATACGCGCTCATTTCATTATTCGTCATTAAATATATATTAGTTGGACTAATATTCAATTGTTGATTTAATTTAACAGTTGGACTGTATTCAAACTACTTCATTTATGGTTGGTTATATAATTGGATTATAGTAATCAATACATTTGAATGTAACCAATCGATTGTAGTTGATTATATAGTTAGACTATAGTAATCATTATATTTAATTATACCCGAAATCGTTGATTGGATAGTTGGACTATAGCAATCAATATGACTAAAAGATTAGCGTCAAAGTACATAATCCTGGGGATAATATATTTAACGACTTTAATTTTCAGATTGGGAATAGAACTTCAGGATAGTCCTGGGATCTGAGAAGTTATTCTATTTGATAGAGAAACCTCTCAGGCATGAGCCCGGAGTTGAGCAAATAGTAGAGCATGAGCTTAGGAAGACTCATTGCGATGATAACTTTAGTGCTCAATCCGTTATGCACAGCCAAAGCTTCTTAAAAGGACATATCCCAAGGCAGACATGAAGGAACTGAAGGCGGGACAGGGTTCCTGCTTCGAGGAATGTTTGTTATAAACATGTCCACTACTAGTTTAAAATTAAATTTTTGATACTAGATGTGGTACATTAATATATGTACTGATGTGCGGGATCTGTTGATAAGCAGGAAACTGGCTTCAGATGAGATCGACCTACAATTCAGAAACATGACGAGAGTCGTTGTTTTGGCCGTAGAAACCTAAGTTTTGGAATTGCCCTTTGGGCATGTACTTAAGCTAGGAGTCTGTTATAATGTATCTAGTTTGACTAGAAACATTATCTCTATATCTAGTTTAACCCGTTGCGGGTATACATTTATATTCCAAAACACCGGGTGTTTATTTTATAAAGATGATATCGAGATATCTACATTAGATGTAAATAATGGTCTTTATATTTTGAATATAAATAAATCTCAAACATATAATATGACAAACAAATAGCTCAAATTGAGTAAATCAAATGAGACTTATTTGTGGCATTGTCATCTAGGATGCATTAACAAGATTCGTATATCCACACTTTAAAAGAGTGGATACTTGGACGGATTTGATTCTAATTCAAATGATATCTACGAATCTAGTTAATTAGGCAAAGTGCCTAAAACACATTTTACTTGGTAAAAGTGCAAGTGCCACCGATCTGTTAGCCCTCGTTCATAATGACGTAAGTGGGCCCATGTCTAGCTAGGCTAGAGGTGGATATGAATACTTCGTAACCTTTACGGATGTGGCATCGTGTTACGGTTATGTGTATCTTATGAAACACAAGTCATAAAACTTTTGAGTAATTCAAAGAGTTTCAACACGAAGTAAGAAAACAGACCGATAAAAGTATTAGAACATTGCGGTCAGACCATGATGGACAATACTTAAACATATGAGTCACTCTGAGCTACCAATTTCCTTATGAGGATACACATTAAACAATGCAATATTTATTTTGAATAAGGTTCCGTTAAAATCTGTTAGACAGATTTCATATTAGATATGAATAGGAAAGAAACCAGATTTCTCATTCCTGAAGATTTGGGAATGTTAGGCATATGTTTGGATGATACCAAACTAGAACCCAAATCGGATAAGTGCCTATTTGTAATTGGTTATCCTCAGGAAACCAAAGTATAGTACTTATACAACTCACAAGAGAACAATGTAATTGTTTCTCTCTATGCGGTTTTCCTAAAAGGAATTCCTATATGCAGTGGTAAGTGGGAGGAAAGTAAAACTCGATGAAAATCAGAGTAATACTATTCCAGGCACCGAGTCTTTACGGAACACAAATAGTTCATCAGGGATGAAATTGTACCAATAATCTTCGAATACACAAGAACCGCGTAGGTCAGAGATAGTCAGAAAACAATTTGAGAGGTATGGATTTCTGATCTCACCTCATGTAGACCTCAATCTTATTGAGGAAGACAAACCGACTACGTATGAGGAAGTGATACAAGGTATCGACTCATTTTATGGCAAAGTGCCATGAAGTCCGAAATAGATTCCATGTATACCAACCTGGGAGGTATGGATTTCTGATCTCACCTCATGTAGACCTCAATCTTATTGAGGAAGACAAATCGACTACGTATGAGGAAGTGATACAAGGTATCGACTCATTTTATGGCAAAGTGCCATGAAGTCCGAAATAGATTCCATGTATACCAACCAAGTTTTGGAGACTGGTTGATGTACCAAAAGGCATTGTGCCTATTGGTACTATATGAGTCTTCAAGGAAGACATACATGGATGGCAACATAAAAATATACACAGCTAGGCTTGTACAGAAAGGGTATCGTCAAAGACATAGTGTCGACTACGAAATTTTTTTTTCACTTGTTGCCATGATTAAATCCATTCGGATAATGCTTGCAATAACTGTATATTTCGTTTATTAAATATGACAACTGGACGCCAAAATCGCTTTCCTTAACGGAAACCTTTTGGAGGATGTTTATATACTTCCTGACGGTTTTGTCGGGCTAAAACATGTAAACAAGGTTTGTAAGTTAAATCGATTCATTTATGGATTGAAGCAAGCATTGCATTCTTGAAACCAACGTTTTGATGTAATCATAATGGTATATGATTTAATTCAAAACGAAGATGATTCTTGTGTATATAAGAATGTTAGTGGGAGCGCACTGATAAAGAATGTCCTATAAGTTGATGATGTATTGCTTCTTAGCAATAACATTCCCATACAAAAAATTGGTGAAAGCTTGGCTTTCATGAAAAATTCTCCATGATATACCTGGGAGAAGAAGGCTTTATTCTAGGAATAAAGATCTACTGGGATAGATCTAGAAAGCTGCTGACAATCTCTCAGTGTTTGTGCATTTTGATATGTACATGACCTGATGTCTCATATGTTTTAAGCACACGTAGACACAATCAGGCCAATCTAAGTGATGGTCACTAGATTGATGTAAAGAACATCCTTGAGTATCTTGGACGAACTAAGGATGCTTTCTTAAAATATGGGGAAATGAGAACTTGAGGTGACTGGGTTCACTGCTGTAAGTTTCCAAACCGACCATAAATGACAACAAGTCACAATAAGGGTACTATATAGTTTGAATAATAGAATAGTGAGCTGGAAATCTTCCAAGCAAGATACTGTTGCTGAATAAACAAAAAAAGTGGAATATTGATGCAGTTGAGGCAGCAAAAGAAGCGTTTTGGATCTATAATAATCCTAATTAGATTAGGTGTAGTTCTGTTAGCGGCTGAGCTAGGCTACATCACAGGCTAAAGAATTAATGGTCTCATCAATGATCCGAATATGCACTTCAACTGAATCATCTGATTCATTCGATCATACATCGTGGCGATGTGATGACCGAATAAAACGCATCAGATGATGACATTGTAAATCCGCTGACGAAAGCTATTTCTCATAGAAGTTTGAGCAACCCGTACATAGTTCAGGTGTAGGACACTTGAGTGATTGGCTATAGGCCAAGTGGGAGATTGTTGGACAATTATGACCCACAGCATCACTATTTGTACAGAACATGGTGTTGTTGTACAAATTAACTGTGTGACAAAGGAAATTGCTCTTTTATCATTTGTAATTGGATTACCGAGATATATAAATGATACAAGTCCATATGATTAGTACTGGATTAATAAGATATGAGACAATATTAATTCACTAAGGTTTAATCATTAAATATCCCTAGTCGTAGTATTATCGAGACTGGACATCGATAATGCGGAATAGACTAGTATTACACTTGTGCGTGTTATGGGAGCATAATGACATAGTTCTCATATATTTGGGTATTGGATACTCAGCCAAGTGTAATATGAGGTTGTTTTTACCGATGGTATGGAAACAGCTTCGCTTTGGATAGACCCCTCGGAATCCCATTGGTAGTATGACTATGTGTCTATGGGAGTCCGAATCAGGGTAGGTGTATTTGGTCTTAACCTGAGACTTGCATCGCTAATACTTGCGACAATCAATATACTTTGGTTTTGGTCGTCCGAGGCTTTAACAGGTTCTGTGTACGCCTCTTCTGGGTATATTGAGAATCGTAGTGTATTGGGTGTGATGTCAAGATGGAAGTATCACTTCAGTCATATGGAGATGATGATCACGTAAGTTACGGAACTGGTACTCTTGTATGCTGCAGCTATCAGGATAATATGATAAGGTCATGATTATCCAATTATAGAGACTAGTTACCAGAGATCCGATATGTGCTTCGTACGGGGCAGACACAATTCCAGCCCCAGGCCTAGCATGTGACATCTGATACTGGATCGTAATACGCAATACTACGTATACTACGCCTGACAAAGATTACGTATACTACGCCTGACAAAGATTACATATTCGTTTACAGAATATTTCTGGAGAATTGGGCAGGCACAATGCTTTGCTAGAAGCCAACCATGTCTTGTAAATCAGTAAGGACGTGGTACTGGGTACGCACGTATTCGGATAGTCCGATAACCGTATTTACTGCCAACATATCCAGGGATCTCTTGGGTCGCATCCCGAAGATTCACCGATGGTGTTTGACTGGAATAAAATTAATCTGGGATTAATTATGAGAGAGAAAATTAATCTGGGATTAATTACGGCAATGAATTAATCTGGGATTAATTAAAAAGGAAAGAATTAATCTGGGATTAATTGCGTTGAGAATTTATCTGGGAATAAATTCGTCAGAGAGAGAGAACGCGATTAATTTGGAATTAATCGGTAAAGTAAATTTAATAGTTAAATTAGATTTTACTTTTTAATTTATTTAATTGGGTTAAAATAATATATTAGATATATTAATTGAAATTAGATTTCAATGCGGAATTAAAGTTGGATTTTAATTCGAGCGAATGAATTAATTTGGAATTAATTCGCGAGCGATTTCCGTAATAATTTTGCTATGCATTATTATTTATTTAAATTGGATTTAATTATGTCACGACAGAAAATTCGTTTAATCGGATTAAACGAACCCGAGCCCGAAGTGTGTTGAGAAAGCCACTTGAATTTTGAATTAAAGTGGGTCTCACCAACTTACATCACATGTCTATCAAGTGTCAACTTGAGTGATGGAAGTGGTTGGAGGCATTAAATGCCATTTTCCCTCCAACACTTTACCTTTGCTTTTGGAAAATGCATATACACCTTTTGGAAAAGTGTAATTGGTAATTTTTGTTTTTAGAAACAAAACACAAAAACTCTTCTCTCTCTCTTTTCTCTACCTTGGCTGAATGGCTTTGAAGTATCTTGGCCGAATGGCCATTGATCTTGGACGATCGGATCACTTCTTGGCCGAATGGCTTGAACTAGGCCGAATGGCCTTGCCTCATCAAGGCCGATTGGATCCCTCTCTCCCAAGCCGAATATTGCTTTTTCTTGGAGGACGATTTTGGTTCTTTTGTTCAAGCTAGCACTTAAAGGAGTCAAGTGAAGGTGATATGGATACTCACCCGAGAGTTTGGAACTCGATCTCAAGCTCCGAAGCTTCCAACACATCCAACAAAGAAGGAAAAGTTTTGAACTCAATCCGATCAATGTGAGTATTCCGCAACTCTATTTTGATTTATTCACACACAAATCACAACTTAGAGATCTTGGCATGTTCTAGGAACCCTAACAAATATGAATCAGATGCGACATCAATATTGTGCTACAGCTACTGAGTTGTCCAAGTATTTGTGGATAAAATCCAAAATACTATGTAGACAACCGCAAACACAATACTAATGTGAAAACTTCTAATATATAAGGTCACTATGGAACTTCATAAGTCAATACTTCATAAGCTACATTTAATTCCACTGACAAAGTAGAATCCTCTGTGACACTCTCACTGCATCTTTTCTTACTCTTTATGACATAGACTGTCTAACGTCATAATCAGACTCAAAACTAATATGACCCAAACGGTTGCAGATTGTATGCTCCATGAATTAGAAACTTGTTCTTAATATCTCAATGATCACATAGAACATGTTTCAAGATCCATCCAATGGTCTATAAGATATCAAAATAATTCGTAACAATTACGATTAAATCGATATATTTAATCGTACATAATAAAGTATTCATTATGTCATCATCATATGATACATAAGATTGATTAGACATTCTAATAAATATCTCTTTCAAAAAAAGAATCATCATTTACGAAAGATGAATACTGTATATAAGACACACATTAACTGTCAAACAGTTATACTAACTGTCAAATAATTATACTAACTGTCATACAGATAGCCTTGTTGTGTCCTCTATTAGATCACATCTAATGCACGAATAATAGGAGTATCTCACATGTCTCTTAGTTTTATATCTTATATAAAACTTTATATCAAATATAACAGAGACTACTCCTACTGCTTTCACGAAGTAAAGAAGACTTAAGTAAACGTTTTACCTCACAAACATCTCATTATTACCTTAATAATGATAATGTCATTAGGATATATAACACTAGAAATAAATTTTTACGCTCCCACTAACCCTTTTATCACAAATATGTTAGTGTCTCTATGACATTCCAAAGATCTCTAAACAAGATTAAAGTGTGAATAAATCAAGATAAGTTGCAGAATACTTATATTGATCGGTATAGAAGTTTCAAAAAATCCAATGGATGTTGAAGCTCCAAGCTTTGAAAATGAGTTCCAAACTCTTGGGTGAGTTTCCCTATCACCTTAAATTGACTCCCAAAGTGCTAGCTTAGGTGGAAAAATTGAAATAAAATTTTCCCTTGTAAGGAGGAAGCAATCGGCCAAGCATGAAAGAAAATAGAGAATGAATAGTTCAAGTTCAAAACTTGGTTGTTGTGTAATTAAAGTCCAACCATTAATGTTGCCAACTACTTCCATCAAGTGTCAAACAATTGATGTAAGTAAAGTGGATCCCACAATTTTAAATTCCAAATTTAGTTGGCTTACACAACACACTTGGGCCCGGGTTCGTTTAATCCGATTAAACGAATTTTCCGTCGTGACGTAATTAAATCCAATTTAATTAAATAATATTACCTAGCAAAATTATTACGATAGTCGCTTACGAATTAATTCCAAATTACTTCGTCCGCCCGAATTCAAATCCAATTTTAATTCCGGATTGAAATTCGATTTCAATTAATATATCCAATATATTATTTAATCGATTGATTCTAAATTAATCGCGTTCTCTCTTCTAGATGAATTTAATCCCAGATAAAATTCTTGCCGCAATTAATCCCATATTAATTTTCTCTCTCATAATTAATCACAAATTAATTCGGTTTGGAAACTTACATCGGTGAACCCAGTCACCTCAAGTTCTCATTCCCCATATACTAAGAAAGCATCCTTAGTTCGTCTAAGATACTCAATGATGTTCTTTACAAAAATCCAGTGACCATCACATGGATCGGCCTGATAGTGACTGCATATGCTCAATCATATGAGACATCAGGTCGCGTACATGTTTGTCAATGTACGAGCTATGGGAGAGTGCCAAAAAATTTCTAGATCTATCCTAGTAGATCCTTATTCATAGAATAAAGGTTGCCTCTCCCAGGTCTTTCATGGAGAATTTTAATGAAAGCCAAGCTTTCACCGATTGTAGCATGGGAATGTCATTGCCTAGAAGCAATACATCATCAACATATAGGACAATGAATGTCAGTACGCTCCCACTAACCTTCTTGTATACTCAAGAATCATCATCATTTTGATGAAATCATATTCTTTTATGATCTCATCAAAACGTTGGTTCCAAGAACGCGATGCTTGCTTTAATCCATAAATGGATTGATCTAACTTGCAAACCTTGTTTACATGTTTTAGCATGACAAAACCGTCAGACTGTTGCATATAAACATCATCCAAAAGGTTTCCGTTAAGGAAAATGGTTTTGCAGCAATAGCAAGCATTATCCGAATGTATTTAATCATGGCAAAAGGTGAAAAAGTCTCATCGTAATCGACACCATGTCGTTGACGATACCCTTTTGCTACAAGCCTAGCTTTGTACATTTGTATGTTGCCATCCATGTATGTCTTCTTCTTGAAGACCCATTTACAACCAATAGGCTTAATGCCTTCTGGTGCATCAACCAGTGTCCAAACTTGGTTGGTATACATGGAATCCATCTCGGACTTCATGGCCTCTTGCCATAAAGCGGAGTCGATACCTTGTATCGCTTCCTCATACGTAGCCGGTTCATCTTCCTCAAGGAGATTAATGTCTACATGAGGTAAGATCAGAAACCCATACCTCTCAGGTTGTTTTCTGACTCTCTACGACCTACGCGATTCTTGTGTATTATAAGATTGTGGAACAGTCTCATCGCTGATGAACTGTTCGTGTTCCGTGAGGGGGTCGGTGCCAGGAACAGTATCACTCCGATTTTCACCGAGTTCTACTTTCCTCCCACTTATCATTGCATCTATAAATTCATTTTCGAGGAAAACTACATGAAGAGCAACAAATATTTTGTTCTCTTGTGGGTTGTAGAAGTAATATCCTTTGGTTTCCCTAGGATAACCCACAAATAGGCACTTATCCGATTTGGGTTCTAGTTTGGTACCATCCAAACGTTTAACATATGCCCAGCATCCCCAAATCTTCAGGAATGAGAAACCCGGTTTCTTTCCTGTCCATATTTCATATGGAGTCTGTCCAACAGACTTTGACGGAACCTTATTCAAAATAAGTATTGCACTGTTCAATGCGTATCCCCAGAAGGAAATTGGTAGCTCAATACGACTCATCATAGACCTTACCATGTCCAACAAAGTTCGGTTTCTCCTTTTGAACACACCGTTCAATTGAGGTGTTCCTGTAGGAGTCTACTGTGTCTCATAAGATACACATAACTATAACGCGATGCATCATCCGTAAAAGGTTACGAAGTATTCATATCCACCTCTAGCATGGCTAGACATGGGCCTATATACGTCACTATGAACGAGGGCTAACAGCTCGGTGGCACGTACACCCTTACCACTAAAATGTGTTTTAGGCATTTTTCCCAACAAACAAGATTCGCAGACATCATATGAATTAGTATCAAATCCGTCCAAATATCTAATCTTTGAAAGTGTGGATATATGAGTCTTGTTAATATGTCCCAGACGACAATGTCACATATAAGTTTCATCCGTGTTACTCATTTTGAGCCTTTTTTTTGTCATGTTATATGTTTGAGATTCATTTATATTCAAAATATAAATACCATTATTAACATCTGTTGTACATATCAAAATATCATCTTTATATACAAAACACCCAGTGTTCCAAAATAAAAATTTATACCTGCATCGGGTTAAACAAGATACAAATGATGTTCCTAGTAAAACTAGGTACAAAATAACAATCACCTAATGTAATTACATGCCCCAAGGGCAAACTCAAAACATAGGTCCATACGGCCAAAACAGCGACTCTCGTCCCGTTTCTGACTCGCAGGTTGATCTATTCTGAAGCCAGTCTCCTACTAATCTGCAGATCCTGCACATCAGTACATATGTGAGTACCACATCTAGAATCAAAAATCTAATTTTTAAAACCAGTAGTGGACATGTTTATTTCAATAACAAACATACCTGAAGCCGGAGCCTTGCCCGTTTTCACTTCCTTCATGTGCGCCTTGTACTCACGAAAGTCACGCTTCCAGTGACCCCATTTGCCACAGTGTAGGCAGACATCTTGAAATTTATCCTTAGTCTTCCTAGAAGACTGTAATGATTTGGCCTTGCCCTTTTTCTTCTTTTTCTTCACACCTCCAGAAGCCTTCAGCTAAGCCTTGGCCTTCTGAGATGTCAAAGTAAGATGCGCCTCGTGATTCTTGCCCTTCAGAAGCTCTGGCTCTACTTCTTTCAGCATCGCCATTAACTCTCCAAGAGTCTTTTCTTGGTTCATCATGTTATAGTTCATGACGAACCCGCCACTGCAATCGGGCAGAGACTGTAAGATCAAATCTATGGAAGTCTCGACCTCGAAGGTTATGGCCAGCTGACCTAGCTGTTTGATGTCAGAAATCATCTCTGACACATAGTGCTTGACAGATGTACCCTCTGACATACACGAGCGAAAGAGCTTCTTTTACAATTCGTACTTCTGAGATCTAAAGTTAGATCTGTGAAGGTCCTTCAATTTCAACATCATGTTATAAGGATCCAATCATGTCTTCTGACGATGAAATTGAGGAGTCATTGCGGCAAGCATGACATATTGAGCAGTAGAGTTATCATCAGAATGAGTCTTCCAAAGCTCATGCTCCACTGGCTGCTCAACTCCGGGCTCAGGCTCGAGAGGTTTCTCTATGACATAGAGTAACTTCTAAGCCCCCAGGACTATCCTGAGATTCATCTCCCAATTTGAAAAATTGGAGCCGTTAAAGACATTGTCGCCCATGATGATGTCCCTAACGCTAATCTTTCCAGTCATCTCGATTGCAATAGTCCAACTATCCAATCAACAATATCGGGTATACTCAAAATGTAATGGTTACTATAGTACAACTATATAACCAACTATAAGTGGAGTAGTGTCTTGTACTGTCTAACTATTCAAAGAAAGCAATAAGAGATATTATTCCAACTAATATATATAATAATGATAAATAATAAAAGAGCGCGTATTAGCGAGTTTTAAACAAAATTACAAATTTAATATTGGCCACCCACTATTTTTCGGTGAGCCTCTAACCCTCTGTTGAGTACTCGGGAAATCTAGTTTCCTAGTGGTCTAGGATCCCGTTAAATAACACACAACCTTGACTTTGGCCAAAAAGCTGTATGAAACTTAACTAGGTAGATCTCTAAGATCAATTGGATCCCTTCCAATTCCTAGATCCGGTAGGTGGACCTCCAATTCCAAAACATATATCCAATATATTTCCTAACCTTTTCCTCTGAATCAACTAAGCCTTGGCTTTGGCTCAACAACCTTAATGATTCCAGTTAAGCGCGACCCATTGATAGTGGGAAAGCTTCATAATCCACGTCGATGTACAGAAGTGACATTGACTTTGGCCAACAAGTCACAACTGCCCAAGACATGTGATGTATAACAAAGCTTTCGTGGTTCAAACGCATCCGCGATGGACAATGATCTTGACTTTGGCCAACAAATCAAAGTCAATCTTGGATCTTGAGAAAGAACCACTTAATGGAAGGAAAACGCTTAATATTAAAGTGAGGGTTTATCGTAAATTGGCAACCAATTTATTATCTTTGATTAGGTCTCATCATACACCCTTAAACATGCATTCTAAAAGCATAATAAGGTGCGATTAAATTTAATAATGATATGCAGATGAATATATAATATAATTTATTCCTAGAACAAATCTCTCTCTTTCCTCTCTCCCACTAGCACTTTACATTCTTCTAACTAATTACATAATACATAAAGAAACCTCATTTACATTGAAAGGGATTTTCGAGAAGAGAAATACAAAGAGAATAAGAGGTGAAAGGCTGGACACACATGTCAAATTTAAATAAATACCATATTTACAATAATTTCCAAAATTACCCCCACCCATCTAATATCCATCTGATATAGATTATTCATACAAATACATCCAAGTATTCACACAAAGCATGCTGTTAATCAATCTAATCCAATTAATTAATCTTTAATTAATGACCATCCAATGTTCACACAACGATTTGATTTGCGCGAGTCCAACTCCTTTAATAATAAATACTCAAAGTAAGTATTCTTGAATTATATCGAACTATAATTTTAAATCCAATTTTAATTGTATCCAATACTAATTCATGTTTAATTCGAAATTAAACAATTACACTTATTTTAGTGCCTTTTTGGACTTGGATTCCAAATCCAATCCAATTTGGTCTCAAAGGCCCAATTAGCATCCAATGCTAATTCAATTAAGTCCAATGGGATTTTAATTGATTCTTTAGGCATGGCCCATTATAATTTAATTTTAATTAATTCAACTCATTTAATAATAAATACTCAAAGGCCCATTATATATTATGGATCAAACCCAAAATGCTAAGGCCCAATTAGGAATCACTCTTTGCCAAAAATCAATTTAGGCCCATTAGGCCCAATTAAATTATTAAAGGCCCAAAAGTCATATTTGGACTTTATGGAAATGGTTTTAGGCCCAATTAGATCCAACCCAATTGTCCAAAACCATACTTGGCCCAACCAAGCCTATTAGCCCCAATACAACAAATTAAATTAACATAATATTCCAAATATCATATTAATCCAATTAAAGTGTAATTAACATAATTA
Source organism: Zanthoxylum bungeanum (assembly GCA_019454045.1). Taxonomy (NCBI): domain Eukaryota; kingdom Viridiplantae; phylum Streptophyta; class Magnoliopsida; order Sapindales; family Rutaceae; genus Zanthoxylum; species Zanthoxylum bungeanum. The sequence continues at coordinate 61,344 of SKCR01018435.1, read as the reverse complement.
ATTAATTAATCTAATATTTCCAAAACATTAATTAATCCAATTAATCATGCTCAATTATTCCAATTCATGTCCAACATAAATTGAAGCAAAATCAATTCTACAACATGCTTCAACTCACGGCAAAGGCAAGGAAATAATTATGCAATTTGATTTCAATCCAATTAAATCAACATTTAACATACATTTCATGCCAACAACACATCCAATTGTCATAATTCAAAATTACCATGAGTAGATTCTAAGGTCATGTATTCAGCCAAGCTTTGGATGTTAGGGAAATTTTTGATCCAATCAATTGTCTCAAATCCAATGATGCACAAATCTTATTTATCATCATCTAAACACAACCAAATAATCAATTTCGAATTTAGATGCTCCAAGCACAAAATCCCTAAATTAAAGTCCATAAACTCTAGAATTCTAATCATGATTAGATGGGCTCATGATACCATTGTTAGTGTCTCTAATACATGCCAAGGATCTCTAAACAAGATTAAAGTGTGCATAAATCAAGATAAGTTGCGGAATACTTACATTGATCAGTAAAGAAGTTTCAAAAAATTCAATGGATGTAGAAGCTCCAAGCTTTGAAAATGAGTTCCAAACTCTTGGTTGAGTTTCCATATCACCTTAAATTGACTCCCAAAGTACTAGCTTAGGTGGAAAAATTGAAACAAAATTTTCCCTTGTAGGGAGGAAGCAATCGGCCAAGCATGAAAGAAAAGAGAGAATGAATAGTTCAAGTTCAAAACTTGGTTGTTGTCTAATTAAAGTCCAACCATAAATGTTGCGAACCACTTCCATCAAGTGTCAAACAATTGATGTAAGTAAAGTGGGTCCCACCACTTTAAATTTCAAATTTAGTTGGCTTACACAATACACTTTGGGCCCGGGTTCGTTTAATCTGATTAAATGAATTTTCCGACGCGACGTAATTAAATCCAATTTAATTAAATAATAAGGCCTAGCAAAATTATTACGATAGTCGCTTACGAATTAATTCCAAATTAATTCGTTCGCCCGAATTAAAATCCAATTTTAATTCCGCATTGAAATCTTATTTCAATTAATATATCCAATATATTATTTAATCGATTAATTCTAAATTAATTGCGTTTTCTCTTCTAGACGAATTTAATCCTAGATAAAATTCTTGCCGTAATTAATCCCAGATTAATTTTCTCTCTCATAATTAATCCCAGATTAATTCTGTTCGAGTCAAATGTCATTGGTGAATCTTTGGGAAGCGACCCAAGAGATTCCTGGATATGTTGGCAGTAAATACGGTCATCGGACTATCCGAACACGTGCGTACCTCGTACCATGTTCTCACCGATTTACAAGACATGGTTGGCTTCTAGCAAAGCACCGTGCCTACCCAATTCTCCAGAAATATTCAACGAGGAATATATAATATGTATCTGGTGTAGTATACAAACGTAATGCGTAATATGATCCAGTATCGGATGTCACATGCTAGGCCTAGGGTTGGAATTGTGTCCGCCCTGTACGAAACATATATCGGATCCTGCGTAACTAGTCTTTGTAATAGGATAATCATGACCTAGTCATATTATCCCGATAGTTGCAGTATTTAAGAGTACTAGTACCGTATCCTGCATGATCATCATCTCCATATGACTGAAGTGATACTCCCATCTTGACATCACACCCAATACACTACGATTTTCAGTAAACCCAGCAGCGGCGTACACAGTTAAAGCTCCGGACGAGCAAAACCAAAGTAAACTGATTGTTGTAAGTATTAGCGATGCAAGTCTCAAGTTAAAGATCACATACACCTACCCTTATTCGGATTCCCATAGACACATAATAATACTACCAATGGGACTCCGAGAGGTCTATCCAGAGTGAAGCTGTTCTCGGTCCAACGGCTAACAGAACCTCTTATCACACTTGCATAAGTATCCAATACTTAAATATATGAGAACTATGTCGTTAAGCTTCCATAACGCGCACAAGTTAATACTAGTCTATTCCGTATTATCGATGTCCAGTCTCAATAATACTACGACTATGGATATTTAATGATTAAACCGTTCATGGATTAATGCTATCTAATATCTTATTAATCCGGTTTAACCATATGGACTTTTATCATTTATATATCCAAGTAATCCAATTACAAAATGATAAAATAGCAATTTCCTTTGTCACATAGTTAATTTGTACAAAAACACCATGTCTTTTACAAATAGTGATGCTATGGGTCATAATTGTCCAACAAAATGTACTCTCTATACTTTGCTAAAATCAGAAAATCTAACTGATATCAAAATTAGAGAAAACTGATTTCCGGAAAGCTCACCCAAGTCTACAATAGGCTCTATAAGCTATTCTACCAAACTGCAATCTCAGCAGAACATAAACTCTAGTGCCATTCCAGAATGTACTCTTCAAACAAAGAAATCATAACTGATCTCTTATCCGAAGAAGCCATTTATAAACACCATTTTGTATTCTTTAGCTAAAATACACAATTTAATATCAATATTAACCAACAGATCTTAAATTGTTCAATCAGTGTGACTAGAGACAAGTTTTCTCAGAATCTACAGTAGATTGTTGAGTATAACCTTTCTCACTGTCATATTGTAAATGTCAAACCTTTAATTAGCTCACATTGCTTTTGTTGCGCAAACCATTAGTACATTTTATGAACTATTCATAACGAAAGCTTAATCAAGTTCAAAACTTGATCGTAGTAAGCTATGGACAATTTTATATCTATGGTTCAATTGTAATTTCCGAAATCGATAAGTTAAATGATAATTTTCTTCGATAAGAAAACAACAGAACCATAAAGTATCAAATACTCGTAAATGATTCTAACATCCTATTAGACTTATACGGAAGATGTCTAAGGGTCGTTACATCTTATTAATTACGTAGTTCCAATTATAGTTTATCATTCTCATATTTGACTTCAATAAGTCAAGTCTTTTCTACAATGGTTAACATCCGATGTTACACACCAAGTAATAAAATAATTTTATTAATTGGGATTGTAGGAAAGATATTCTATCAAATAGAATACAATATTCTATAAAATATAGTAAATGATAAACTTTTACTTATCTCTCCGAGGCGCAAGTACTTTCAATTATATAACCATTATACCAAAGAAAGATTCAAATCTCAAACATTGTACAGATTCGCAATTTTCTACCTATACATATCATATACGTAACTGTAGAAACTAATGGAACCTTAATTAAAAGGATGAATTATTATTACTGGAGCATATCCCCAAGAGTATTGAAACTAATTCGGCAACACTTAATATCAAACGAATCAAATCATATATAAGATTCGATTATTCCCAACGACCAATTCCATCAAGATGGAATCATGGAAGAATTATATTGAGTAAGAATCATATTCACTGAATAATCTTAGAACTAATTGCTATAAATTCATACATTTAATTATATCAAAGATCTTTACACAATTCAAAGACTTGTTATGAATTTTAAGGATAAAGTTTTCAAAACTTTATATCGATATTTTGAACTAGTCAAAGATGTTATATCTGTGTTTCATCAGAACAGATTGAAAGTTCTTGAATCTTTCAAGACATTCAATATTTTTTCTTTCGGAAACACGTAACTAAGTTATGACAATTCATCAACTAAGTTACGAAATAAAGAAAACTACCTTAAGCAATTATGCAATTCATTAAACTAAATACATCTAATGTATCAGTTAAATAAATCTTATACTCCAATGACAATCATTGGTTAAATGAAATTTAATCACATTTCCCGAATATAATATTCATTAAATGGATAAGGATATGTGGTGTGATCTCATATCAGACTATCCTTTACCATACGGAATAAGCATCTAATGCTTAAGTGATGAAATCTCATAAAGCACAGTTCTAAATTATTTACTTAACCGAATAATTTCTTAATGTTTATCTCTACGTCAATGAGACTACTTGTTGTATTAATATATATATATATATATATATATATATCAAATGTTTATAAAAAATAAGTAACTATCCAATAGTCGCAAATTCTGATATCAAATATGAAAACAATCATTAAAAATATTTTAAATAACTAGATGAGAGATATGGTATCCAATAACTATAGTTGTCGTATTGTGAGAATCGATATTTTCTATACACAACTATACGCATCTTCTTTCTTTAGCTTTATAATTTGCTTTGAACTACTCATAACAATTGCAAATAATTGATTAGCAAACTGTGTCAGACACAATACCTCTAAGGGTAACTTAAAGCTAAGAAACGTCATTATCAGATAAACAAATACCTAATGGGGTTTTCTTAATGCCAATCAAGAATCTCGAGACATGAACTAATTCGTGTCAATTCTTACTGCACAAGAAACTATTCTCTCTACGGAATAATATTCTACAACGGATATTAATCTAGATTATCTATCATGACTTAGTAACTAAGTCACTAACCATCTTGATTTTTCAAGAAAATCGGAACAACAGTTCCCGATAGTTTAGACTAATCTAACAATATCATAGTCTAATAGTATCTAGAACCTATTCCAGAAAAGTGCAACCATAAGTCAAGTCAGAAAAAACATATTAAAATATGTAAACAGTGGATTAAAAGTTTAATTCTATCTACTATAGAATATGAAAAATAAACAAGCGATAATTTTTCATAATATTACACACTGCTTTAAGTCATGAAAAATTTTAAACTTAGCAGTGTCTCCCACTATTTTACGTAATATCGTAATCCCTAACGAAAAATGAGAATTCAATAATTAAATCGAATTCCATAATGGGAAGTGGACCCTATGAATATATTTTGACTCACAGCTTTGGCTCGTTCTCGCCTACGTATATTCATAGGTAGACAACTCTTGTCAATCACACTCACTGTGACTCCGATTTTGGTTCTGATCATTTCTGATTGTGACAGATTTGGCACGTTCACAAGGAGGTGTACCAAGGTTAAACTTGTCAATGATAAACTCAAGCTACTTGCGTAACCCTGACAGCTTTGGCACGTTCAGGATTCCTCTTTCGTTTGAATTTATCTAGTATCAAGTATACATCCGGCATAAATAAATTTCTATCAGCTACGCCCTCACTGCTTTGGCACGTTCTCGGATGTAGTCGTAGAATAGATATTCATAAACCGTATTGACAAGGCAAACCAAGAAACAAGTATCTCTATACTAGTTACTTTAAAACCTTATTAATTAGGAATTTTCTGCAAAGTATCATACACCCCAAATTTAATCAAATTAAATTAAAACATGCATGTATCAAGCAAAGACAAGATCAAACATTATATTTAAAGGGCTAATCTTATCAAGGGCCTAGAATCAGACTCGCTCTGATGTCATTTTTGTTGGGGTTTTAAGGGTAACGCAACGGAACGCGAAAAATCAAAATTTTCCGATTTCAATTTTTTTTTTGAACATTTAAAATAAACTTATTTATTTTAATTACTCAATACTTAAAATCTGAAATTTTTTGCCCAAGAAATCATATTTCTTCTTAATTGCTGTAAAGGCCAAAAACTTTCCATTTTAATCATTTTAGTCCTAAGTTGTTCAAAAGAAACTTAGGTGATTTCAAATCACAACCAAAATGATTTGTACATCAAATATACATTAAAACAAAATTTTGAAATTTTTTTCTAGATTTTTCATTAATTACAGAATTGCCCAAAAACTTTACATTTTGATCATTTTGGACCTTAAATTGTCAAACACAATTTTGAATGATTCCAAATCAGTACCAAAGTGATTTTAACATGTCATACACATCAAATTACAAATTGCAACTCAAACCCACAATTTCTTACAAATTACCGTGAGCCCCTCCAAGTTTCCAACTTGTGCATTTTAGTCTAATCTTGTTCAAAACAAGTCAAGATGAAATCAAATCATTACCAAACTTGATATAGATCATATATACATCATTACACAACACATATATGAAAAGCCTAAAATTGTGAAAGGGTATAAACTCTAATTTTGCAAAAACATCAATATGATCAAATTACACCAAACTACACAAATCCAATGTTTCAATCAAGTCTTTACCACACCAAACAAGTCTCACCACTTTGAAATAACTCTAGAACAATTCTAGGTCTTCAATGAGTAGCCCAATAACTCTAGAATGGCAACTAGATAATCAAATGATCAAAAGAGACCTTATGAAACCATTTCAAGCTCACTTGGATACCATACATGCTTTCATCTTTCAAACATGTTCATAACTATTTAAAAAAAAAAAAAAAGTATAGAGACAACATCCTAGCAACACAAGTTGAAGCTAAACATGATAGAAATATTTTCTTAGTGGAAATATTTAAAGAAAAACTTACAAAATCAAAGTATTTCAAGCTTTTCCTTTTTGTTCTTCAACTTTTGCTCTCAACTCTTTTGTGTTTGTTTTTGGTAACTTGTTAACCTCATCCATCAAAAATGAAACAAAACAATATATACTCCCCAAAATTGCCCTGGCCGAAAATTGGGAGCAATATAAAAATATCTAGATATTTTTGTTTCAATTAAAGTTTGCTTTATCAACTTGCATCTTTGATTATTACACAATTTAATGATTTTCATCAAGTCAAATAAAGAAACTCAAGGCATCTTCAAAAATATCAAAACTTATGATATTTATATTTTTAATTACTTTAATTATTTAACAATAAATAAATAAATAAATATTTAAATACAAATATTTTAAATATATGTATTATATTTACTTTAAATATCCAAATACATATATATTTATGATATATGTCAAATATCACAATTTGATATTTAATTAATGTGTATTTAATAAAATCTATCATTAATTACAAATACACAATAATTAAGAAATGACCATTAGGCCCCTTTGCATGAATTGTTTGTTTAATCTTTAAACGACTTATAAATCACCAGTATTATTCATAAAAAGTTGCCCTAGTGCTCTATGAGTATATTTCACTAGCGAGACTCTTTAGATTCAGGCATATCCATCACTAAATCCAATTTCATGTCCATAATCTACCCACCCGTAAATTATGACGAACACGGATAAACTAGCTGAATCATACAGGTCGAGGTCATTGTATACGTATAATCCCTCAGTCACTGGTATCCGGATTACCCCAGAGATATAGATATAAACGTCAAATCTCTATAGGTATAATCTCGTCGACGTATCTATTAGCAATCTCTAAATAACATTCGGAACTCATTTCAGAAGTATACTATGGCCATAGATTTAACAGATCGCTAATCATATTTGGACTACCTATTCTTTGTACACAGAATTGACGGATCCTATCTTGACACACATAGGATATCCTGAGGATCGGTCCACACCCAACGAACAGACGGAGGTCTGATCTAAATAGATTGGTGACGTGACAAGTGTGGATGATGTCTCATACATCCACAGTGGTATCTCAAGTTGAATGACCACTATGCTACTCAACTCGAGAAGATTCTTATTGACATTGGGGTACCATCCATTAAGAATCTTTGGTGATTCATTCCATGTTTATCCACTATAAATACCTACACGTCTATACGAGTCTCCCAAGAATCATGGTTCATTGAGATAAACCATCAGACCAAGTCTCAATATACGATATATTCTGGTCTCAAAGGATTTAACTAACCGACCTGTATTAGTAAATCTTGACCAAGAACTTTATTTGATAATATATTTCTAGTACTGACACTTCCCAATGTCAATTACAAACTATTTTGTAACTGCGCACTACATTATATATTATCGGGTCTTTGTCTAATATATACATATCACTAAATCAGATTTAGTTTCAATCTAATCGTAATTGGATCGAATACGTATATAAAAACAAGAGGTACAACCACTAAGAAAGTAATATTATGAAAAAAAGATGTTCGTATTGATGAATCAGACATAAATACGATCCGAATTGGTGCTATGAGCACCAACCCCAATATTAAGATCCTGTACATTGGATGCATCATGGTCGGCATGTGCCATGTGTTTTCCTCGCGGATTTGGTTGTGCCTGAGATGGAAATTTTCCTGACTCATGCACACTTAACACGTTAGTTAATTTAGAGACTTGACTCTTTGTCTCCTTATTTTCTTCAACCACATGAGTTATTAATGACTCAAACCTTTCATTAGTTTTGTTATGGGCCTCTACAAATGCTTGCATAATATCATCTATGGAGTTTCTGGAATTGGTTGGTGTATGATACTGGGGGCACCGTAACTTCTAGGCTGTGATGTTTGAGTGGGCTGTTGAGACTCATGTTTCCAACTGAAATTTGGATGGTTCCCCCAACCAGGATTATAAGTATTTGAATACGGTGTATGACCGGCGTAAACACACACGTATAACGCAAGCGCACGTATCGTTCAAGTAGTATAAAAAGTATCGATCCCATGAGGACTTAATACCTAATCTATTAATTTTATGAGGTCAAATGATTACTAGTATCTAACATGTTGATTGATTGATTTGAAATGGTGAAGATTTTCAATTTAAAAACAAGTAAATAAAATTGCACGAAGGTAGGTTTAAGAAAATTCAATATTAAAAACTATCTAGGGTTGTGAATCTTTCTAATACATTTTAAAAGATGAAGTGGTTATTTCATGTTTCTGTAATAAATCGGTTTACTAACCTGGAACACTAAATTATACGAAAGCCTCTGTCGATGGTCAGACGCAAATACCCAGTTTAACCTAATTGAACCATATGTCTATGTCAACCAAATTATCTGGATTCATTAAGTTTAAGTTCAAATTATGGCTACCCCCGCCCGACAGGTATATGTCTATCCTGTAAGGAAATTTATTAAAGGGTTATATATCCTCAAGGAAGATCGTGGGCTATTAAGTCTAAGGCTGAAACCTAAAATTCCTTTGTCAAGTTTATTTTAGATTCACCACATCAATCTTATTGGTGATCAGACAACAAGAAGCATTAAGCTTAAGACTTAATAAGTAAACCTTTAAATTACCCAAACTATAAAATAACCCCTTATAAACCGGTGATATTAGAATTCATCACAACCCCAGATAACTAACTTAGGTACAACACATAACTAGGGCTAGTAAGAACTTAAAAGTAAAAGACATAAAGTAAAATGCTGAAAAGTAATTGCGGTAAAGTAAAAGCTGAAAAGTAAATTACAATAAAATAAAATGCTAAGGTAAAAGGATCAACTTTTACTATTTACTATTTAGATATCTCCCTTAATATAATATATTAACTTGTGATTATTTTACCAATCGTCCATATAGGCGGTAACCTGATTAAGTCAAATTAAGTCCAACCAGCCATAAAGGCGGAATCAAAATAAACCTGCCATATAGGCGGTAAGAAAATTTAATTACCAACCGACCAATCTGGCGGTATCCTTGATTAGTCAGGTTTAAACCAGATTAAAATGAATTACTAACCGACCAATATAGCGGTATCATTTTTAAGTCAATATTTTAAATAGTGAACATATTATATTTAAGGGAGATTAATCTAAATAGTAACAGTAAAAGAATTACCTTTCACCCTAGCTGGGGGAAGTTACCTCCTCATGGTGAATAGTAAAAATTGTAAAAAGTCAAGAAAGTAAATTACTATTATTACATAAAGTAATTAAAATTAATTACAAAACTAAAATTTAAAAGAAACTAGTTAGAAAACTCCTTATTTACATCAGAGAAATTAGAGAGGAAGGTACATCTGAAACTGAAATTTCGAGCTCTATTTATAGGCGTCAGTAGGGGGTTGGCGTCGCGACGCGCCTGTTTGTCGACGTGGCAGCTTCTGGTTCGTCGGGTGAGATTCTGGATAAGGCGATAATGTGACACGTGGCAAAGCGGCTGGGAGCTCAATGATTGCGACCCAGTGACGGCTCGTGATTGGCTGATGATGATTCTTATCTGCCACGTGTCAATTGTGGATAAGTGAGTCAATAATTGAGCTGACGTGGCGAATGTGACTGTCGGCACCATATAATTGCGACACGTGGCACGCTGTGATTGGTTGATGATGACGAGACAATGACGTGTAACTTTGACTCGGTCAACAAGTGATGTGGACGATGACATGGAGTGACAAGTGGAGTGAAACGTGGCGACACATGGTGATGGCGACTGTCGGCACCGTAGGATGATGACACGTGGCACGGCGCACGTTAGCAGATCAGCTGTGATGGTGACACGTGGCACGACACACGTTAGCAAAGTCAAATTTTCTTAGATTCTGACTTGTGGACCCGATGCACGTTACCAAGTCTTGGTGCATGTTAGGCATCGCGATGCCAAAGGCTTGCGCATCACGACGCATCCAAATTTCCAAAATGCCCTTTTGTCCAATTTTTACTGTTTTAGCCCAAATCACCTCCAGAGAATCCTGAAACTTTATTTATCTACAAAATAACACAAAACATCAAAATATTCACAAAACTCAAGAAACTATACAAAATATTAGGTTAAATGAGTGGGAAATAGTGATATAATTACCACTCATCACATCCCCAAACCTAACATTTTGCTAGTCCTCGAGCAAAACATAGAATAAAATAACATAAACATCTTTAAAATAAAATTTAACTAAGCCACTTTTGTAGGGATCACAGTTGCATTTAGCATATGCAACAAGCCTTTAAACCCCTAGGTGTCCCTAGTAGACGAGTTGTAGTCTCGTGAGGGTTTACATCAATGATACCCACAAACATTTTACAAAAGTAAAAAGGTAGTGAAACTAATGCACACAAAGGCAAAAAGACAAGCGAAAAGAGAATAAAGAAGTTAGTGACTAATCAGGTGAAACTTCTACTCCAAGTTACTAGTTGTTTTCTTTCTTTCAAAATTACTGAATAAGTAAATTCTCCGGTTATATTTACCATTTTCCATATGCACAGCCGACAAAATATTAATCAATTCATTTTTACCCACAACAGTCACAAGTGCAGTCGATAAGAGAGTAATATTTTTGTCCTAAAGTTTTATCAGAATTCACACCTTTTTGTAGGAATGGAATAATTTTTCTGATTTTTCTGATTTTTTTATTTGATTTTTGATTTTTGATTTTTTATTATTTATATACAATATCTTCCATCTATGTAGCGAGTGTTGGGTCGGTGGCTCCCAAACCAGTTGGCTTTAGGGCACCAGGTGTTAAGACACCCCTACGGACTTAATTACTCAGACTTCAGATATATATATTTTTGCAGCACCTTTGATCCATATAGCGAGCTTTGGGCCAGTGACTCCCAAACCAGTTGGATTTAGGGCACTTGGCGTTTAAAACACCCTTACAGACTTAATAACTCGGATCTCAGATGTTTTTTTTTACTCCATCACTTTTTGAGATGCTTCCTCCAATTAAACTAGAGCACTGAATATTACAAACTTTTCAATTTTAGCTCATGTCCGTATGTTACAATGCATGTTGATAATATCTGCTAACTGAGCATATGAAGATCCATTTTAGTCAGTTTTATGGAGAATTTACAAATAAAATAATTTAAAATGAAATAAACAATAACTAACTTGTTTCAAAAATGGTTTGAGATACGTCTCAGGAGTGGAAATTCCTTACACAGCTATCTCTTACCAATTTCACCTTTTTTAGTCAAAATAAAAACACAAAAACACAATATTTTTGTAATTTTTGAAAAGGACAAAAAATAATAACAACACACAAACTAAAAATAATGTACTGATCAACTAATTCCCTCCCCCAAACCTAAATGAGACATTGTCCCCAATGTCTTAAACAGATGAAATTCTATAGGAAATTGAAGGTTAAGATCCAAATTAATCCGACGCCTCTTACCTCGATCATCCTCGGACCAATTTATCTTTGAAAGGATAGGGTCAATTTGTGGTTCATAAGCTAAGATTTGGTCAATTAGATCCGGAGCAGTTCTGGCAGTGACGAGGAGTTCTTTTAAAGGTTTTGACACGAACCCATTTCTCCGGGCATCATCAAGAAACACACAAAGAAAATCATAAAATCCAACAACGTTAAATAGCCCAATTGGTTTCTGGTGTATGTTCAGGTACGCCCAAGATAGCACTATAAAAATTTCCTCCAATGTGCCCAAGCCACCTGACAAAGCTATAAAAGCATCAGCACAGTTAATCATTTTTACCAGTCGTTCAGACATACCTGACACGATTAACTCTTCTCCGTTTGATGGTCCAATAAGATTTGCCTCCGCCAAGGGTTTTGGGATGATTCCCAAAACTTGACTACCTCCCTCCTGTACAGCTTTTGAAACGATCCCCATTAGTCCAAGATTGCCTCCGCCATATACTAATTGCATATTCCTTGCAGCTAAGACTCGACCCAATTCATGTGCTGCTTCTACGTATTGTGGCTTAGTACCAACACTAGTACCGCAAAACACACATATGTTTTTAACTCGTCTTCTTGAAGTGGCTTCCATGTTTTACTCCGGATGTCTTCAAAAGTGCAATGATGAGTTGAATTTATAACACCTGAAAAGGGTGAGTAAAATAATAGCACTAGTACCTGTCAAATGACAATTATTAGTTAACAGTAAAATAAATCGTGATAGTCAAAAAGGTCTGGATCCTGTTGGAGAAAATAAAAAAGAAAACAACAAAACAAATTACAATTATTAGGAAAAGACAAAGAGATATAATATGTACAAGAAAAGTAGCGGCTTGATTGACGTCTATGCGTTAGAGACAAGCTTTCCATCCAATTTTCTTATAAATTGGCAAACATGGTCTTTTTGAGTCAGATTCCCGAGACTTAACTGTTGTCTTTCTTTTTGAAATTGTGTATGTAACACACGAATTTCGTGATGCACATATCCACTGGGATGCGTCTCAAGAGTTTTAGATATATCATCCAAAAACTCCTTAATCAAGCCATCCCTAATGAAATTAATCTTATCTTCGCGGTTATCAGACACCATTCCTAAATAACGACAACGAGTATCACAAAACATACGAGCACATTTATAACAAACACACATTATTTTGGCTCTTCTCTTCTTAGCATAGGTGCTCATTCCTAAACTAGGCAGATGTGAAATAAAAGAGTCAGAAGACTCACCTGGCAATCGGACCCGTGCTTCAATAATCCAACGAATGTCAGTAGGAATACCTTTGATCATCAGTAACCTCATCCGTTCCAAGCGAGCTTTGTATACTTTCATCAGAGATTTTTGAGGGAGAGAAGGAAATTACTTGCGAAGATTTGCGAGAGCTTCTTCCATTGTGAAATTACTTTACTTTCATAAATTAAACACACAAAAATAAAACACACCGGATCACAATATATACACAAATTACATGGGTTGCCTCCCTGCAAACGCTATGTTTAACATCGATAGCTAGACGTGAGTTCTTGAACGTTAGGCTGGATCTGAAAGTGTGACACTTTCTTTTTGTCGCTCAAATGATTCTCCCCAGTAGTGCTTAAAACGCTTATTTATAACCTTGAATGTTTTGTTGGAGTCGGGATCATGTATCTCAACGGCTCTATCTGGTAAAACCTTGGTGATCACAAATGGACCTGACCACCGGGATTTTGGCTTCCATGGGAAGAATTTCACCCTTGATTTGTTTAACATTACCTTCTGCCATGGTTCCAGTTGTATGCGCACTAACTTCTCATCATGTCTCTTCTTGGCCTTTTCTTTGTACAATTTGGCATCCTCAAAAGGCTGATTGTGAAATTCCTCCAATTCGTTGAGCTGGTGGAACTTTTTCTCTTCTGTTGCTTATAGTGCAAGAATTGGCTTTTTCAGTGCAAAAGACGCTTTATCTTCAGGCTCCACAGGCAATTGACATGTTTTAAGTTTGTCAGTAGAACTTTGCATTGCATTGGAGTTCTGAATGGTACTGTGTATCACATCAAGTCTGAAACATTCCTCATTCTTTTCATCATCTGGGAAATTCATGGCCTTGAAAACATTGAATGTTACTTCTTGGTCTTGTACCCTCATGGTTAATTCTCCTTTTTGTACATCAATAATGGTTCGACCTGTAGCTAAGAATGGTCTCCCAAGGATGATTGGCACGTCTGCGTCTTCCTCTATATGAAGGATAATAAAATCTGCTGGGAAAATGAATTTGTCAACTTTGACCAACACATCTTCAACTACGCCTCTTGGAAATACGAGCGTTCTATTAGCAAGTTGTAGAGATACTGAAGTGGGCATTGTTTCTCCAATCTGCAGTTTCCTGAAAATAGAAAAAGGCATCAAGTTAACACTCGCACCTAAATCACATAAAGCCCTACCAAAGTTATGTTCTCCTATGATGCATGGAATGGTGAAACTGCCAGGATCTTTCAACTTCGGGGGAAGTTTCCTCTGAATGATGGCATTGTATTCTTCCGTCAATGCTACTGTCTCGTAATCTCCCAATCTCCATTTTCGTGAAAGAATATCTTTTCATGAATTTGACATAGCTAAGCATTTGTTCCAAGGCTTCTGCAAATGGAATGCTGATGTGCAACTTTTTGAACACCTCCAGGAAACGAGCAAATTGCTTGTCCAGTTTGTTTTTCTGAAGACGCTGAGGAAAAGGTGGAGGTGGAGTGATCTGTTCTTTTTCCTTTGCTTCTTTTTCCTCCATCTGTTGCTTTGTTTCTTTTGGAACTTCCTCAGCAGTTGTTTTGGCTCCAACATCTTTGTTGATTTCAGTACCGCTTTTTAACATGATGGCATGCCACTGCTCATTCCATATGTTCCTTGGATTTGGTTCTGTGTTGCTGGGAAGATTCCCTGGCAGTCTGTAACTCTGAGTATTGGCCAGTTGTCCAATTTGATTCTCCAGTGCTTTGATGGAAGCTGATTGGCTCTGAAAGATAGCATTATATGCTGCTTGTTGTTTTTTGAACATCTCTGCAATATATTCTTTCATTTCTGGTTCTTTTTCAAACTCCTGGTTTTGCTGTTTGGAATCCTGGTGGTGGATAGTTCTGCTGTTGGAATCCAGGTGGTGGATTGTTCTTTTGTCCTGAATTGTTGCTCCATGAAAAATGGGATGATTCCTCCACCCTGGGTTGTAGGTGTTGGAATATGGATTATTCCCCTGTCTGTTGAAATTGTTGACATAATTCACCGTCTCTTCAAGTTTGTTTGGTTCTGGTGCTCCTCCATATGGTGAACTTGTGGATCCAGTGCTGAGAGTCTCCATGAATTTGCATATCTGATCCAGCTTGGCATTGAATGCTGTATTGGCTCCACTTTTATGAATTCCTACAATTCTTTGGATCATGCTCATTTCTGTTGGCCACAAGGAATTGTTGTTGGCCATTTCTTCGATTAGGTCTCTGGCTTGATCTTCTCATTTTGCCATTAAAGCTCATCCAGCAGCAGCATCGATTGTGGTTCTCATCAGTCCAGAAAGTCCATTATAGAAAGTTTGGACTTGAAGCCATTTTGGAATCTCATGGTGAGGACATTTCCGGAGCAAATCTTTGTATCTTTCCCAAGCTTCGTAGAGAGTTTCTGAGTATTGTTGCACAAAGGATGTGATATCATTCCGCAGCTTTCCAGTTCTGGCTGGTGAAAAGTACTTTGCAAGAAATTTGGTGGCTAAAGTGTTCCAAGTTGTGATGTAGCCAAGCTTTAGCTCTGTCCTTCAAGGAGTATGGGAAAATACGCAGTCTCATTGCTTCTTCAACTTCTCGGTTGTAATTGAAAGTGCCGCAAACTTCCAGGAAGTTGCTGATGTGGGCATTATGATCTTCAGTTGCATTCCCCCCAAACTGAACTGACTGTTGAATCATCTGAATGCATGTTTTGATGTCACATGCATTTGCTGGTAAGGGAGGAAGTACAATACAAGAAATGAGTCTGTCTACCACCGGAATGGTTCTGTCTCGAATGGGAATTGGTGGTGCAACTTCCAAAGGTTCAGGTTCCATGTTGACTAAAACTTTTTGGCCTTCTCGCCTTTCCCTTCTCAACTGTCTGATGGTTCTTTCAATTTCGGGTCAAGCGGTCGAAGTTCAAAGCTTCCGGTTCGTCTCATGAAGTTTCTGAGAACCTGAAACACAAGAAAACAAAAACAATAAGTAAAAATAAATTAGATACAAGTAACGTATCTAACCTCTAAACTAATAGTGAAAGATAAATAAGTCACCGGCAACGGCGCCAAAAACTTGACCGGCGTAAACACACTCGTATAAAGCGCACGTATCGTTAAAGTAGTATAAAAAGTATCGATCCCATGAGGACTTAATACTTAATCTATTAATTATATGAGGTCAAATGATTACTAGTATCTAACAGGTTGATTGATTGATTTGAAATGGTGAAGATTTTAAATTTAAAAACAAGTAAATAAAATTGCACGAATGTAGGTTTAAGAAAATTCAATATTAAAACTATCTAGGGTTGTGAATCTTTCTAATACCTTTTAAAAGATGAAGTGGTTATTTCATGTTTGTGTAATAAATCAGTGTACTAACCTGGAACACTAAATTATGCGAAAGCCTCTGTCGATGGTCAGACGCAAATACCCAGTTTAACCCAATTGAACCATATGTCTATGTCAACCAAATTATATGAATTCATTAAGTTTAAGTTCCAATTATGGCTACCTCCGCCCGACAGGTATATGTATATCCTGTAAGGAAATCTATTAAATGGTTATCTATCCTCAAGGAAGATCGTGGGCTATTAAGTCTAAGGCTGAAACCTAAAATTCCATTGTCAAGTTTATTTTAGATTCACCACATCAATCTTATTGGTGATCAGACAACAAGACGCATTAAGCTTAAGACTTAATAAGTAAACCTTTAAATTACCCAAACTATAAAATAACCCATTATAAACCGGTGATATTAGAATTCATCACTATTGGACAGTTATGACCCATAGCGTCACTGTTTGTACAGATCATGGTGTTGTTGTACAAATTAAATATGTGACAAATGAGATTGCTCAATTTTCATTTGTGATTAGATCACCATGATGTATAAATGATAGGAGGTCCATGTGATTTGTCCTGGATTGAGAAGATATGAGACAGTATCAATCCACGAAGGATAAATCATTAAATATCCATAGTCAGAGTATTATCGAGATTGGACATCGATAATGTGTAAAAGACTAGTATTACACTTGTACGCGTTGTGAGGGCATAACGGCATAGTTCTCATATATTTGGGTATATGATACTCATGAAAGTGTAATATGAGGTTGTGTTTTACCGATGGTACGGAAAACAGCTTCGCTCTGGATAGACCCCTTTGGAATTCCATTGGTAGTATAACTATGTGTCTATGGAAGTCCGAAATCAGGGTAGGCGTATTTGGTCTTAACCTGAGACTTGCACCGCTAATACTTGCGAAAATCAATATACTTTTGTTTTGGTCGTCCAGGGCTTTAACATGTTTTGTGTACGCCTCTACTGGTATATTGAGAATCGTAGTGTGTTGGGTGTGATGTCAAGACGGAAGTATCACTTCAGTTATAGTGGAGATGATGATCACGTAGGATACGAAACTTGTTCTCTTACATACTGCAGCTATCGGGATATTATGACTAGGTCATGTATATCCGATTATAGAGACTAGTTACCAGAGATCCGATATGTGCTTCGTAAGGGGCAGACACAATTCCAGCCCCAGGCCTAGCACATGACATATGATACTGGATCAACATACGTAATACTATGTATACTACACATGATATAGATCGCTTATTCCTGTAAGCATGTTTCTTGAGAATTGGGTAGGCATGGCGCTTTGCTAGAAGCCAACCTTGTCTTGTAAATCGGTACAAACGTAGTACAAGGTACTTACGTGTTCGGATAGTCCGATAACCGTATTTACTACCAACATATCCGGGGATCTCATGGGTCACTTCTCTAAGATTCACCGATGACGTATGACTCGCACTTTATTAATCTGGGATTAATGAGATGAGAGAGAAATTTATTTGGGATTAATTGCAGAGATATTTTATCTGGGATAAAATATTATTAAAAGAGAGAAAATGATTAATTTGGAATTAATCGATAAAATAATATATTCGATATATTAAACGAAATTGGATTTCGACGCGGAATTAAAATCGGATTCTAATTCGGGCAAATGAGTTAATTTAGAATTAATTCGTTAGCGACGTGAATAGTAATTATGCTAGGCAAGATTATTTAATTAAATTAGATTTAATTATGACGCAACAGAAAATTCGTTAATTTGGAATTATTGAACTTAAGCCCGGGAGTGTTTGCGAGCGCATTCGAATTTCAAATTCGAATGCGGCATGCAAGTCACATCAAGCGTCAAATCGCTAGTCACATCAAGCGTCAAATCATTAGTCACTTTGAGTGATGTGACAACTTGTCACTTGATTGATTGAGTGATGTGACTTGATGGGAGTTGTTGTAAGCTTTTAAAGCTTGTACCTTGTTGACTTTTTGAAAGTTGTATATGGTATATGTTTAATTGATTTTGGAAAAAAAATAATCTAATACACAACCAACTCTCTCTCTTCTCTTTCCTCTCTTCTTCCTCACGCCCAATGGGTTGTTCTTCCTTCTGTTTTACTGCCCAAAACCGTGACATGTAGGAGGAGCAAGAGAGTGATTTTTGTGGCAAAAATCACCAAGTGCTAGCATTCCAAATGAGGATATACAAAGGTGATAGGGAAACTAACTTGTGAGCATGGAATCACCACCCAAAAAGCTTGGAGCTTGGACCGAATTTGAGGAAGAAAAATAGTGGACTACCGAGCACTCTATGAGGTTTCAAAGGGCTTAAAAAGTTTTGTTCTTCGTTGCATCAATCGCTCAACCGCTCAATGTAAGTATTCCGCAACTTTCTTTTTTGTTGTATTCACACTTAGTTTTTTATGCTTGATTCGATCCTGGGACCGTAGAAACTCCAACAATGGTATCAGAGCGGAGTAAAAGCATGAAATTTGATTTAGGGCTTAAAATTGGGTAAAATGTATTTGAGCATGATTTTATGAAATTGGATGATTGAGTATGCTTAAATGTGTTTTAATTGAGGATTGATTGGATCAATTTGATGAAATGTTGTTTAGAACAATTTTCCCCAAATCACTTAGCTTGGCCGAGAATGAGCATGCCCTAAATTGTCTTGGAATTTTGTTTTTTGATTCATTGGATGACTTGAAAACAATTGGGAATGTTGATTTAATGTTAAATTGGAATCAATTGGATTAGATTTGAAATTGGACATAAAATCCCCTCCAAAGCCGAGACATATATAGCATGAAATGGGTTTGATTTTTGTTAAATTGTGTTGGACATGATTTAATGTTAATGAGCATAATTAATTGTGTAAATTGATGTTTTAGAAATGTTAATTTAGGTGATTAATTATGTAATACACTTTATGTAATTAAATTGTGAAATTGGATTTTTGTAATTTAATTATATTGGGCTAATTTTGGAAATTGGGCTTGTAATGTTGTAAATGGGCTTATTGGGCTTGGTTGTACCAAGTTAGGTTTATGCTAAATTGGTTGGATCCAATTGGGCCAAAACCGCTTCCATAAAGCCCAAATGTGACTAATGGACCTTAATTATTTAATTGGGCCTAATGGCCTAAATTGATTTCTAGGCTTATAGGGTTACTCCTTGATTGGGCTTTGGTTATTGGGTTTGACCCGAGTTGACCAAAGGCCCACGCCTTAAAGAAATTAATTAAAAGCCCATTGGACTTGAATTAAATAAACGTTGGACGTTAATCGGGCTTTGAGACCCGTAACGATTAAATTTGGAATTTAAGTCGTAAAAGTTTATTTATAAAGTGTAGTATTTAATTTGTAATTAAATAGCGAATAAGTATTAAATACAAATTGAATTGGATTTAATTTTGTAGTTTAATTTAATTCAAGAATTCGTACTTTGAGTACTTATTCGCAAAACGAGTTTCACTCGAGCAAAATCAAATCTTTTTTTGAACATTGGATGGTCATTAATTATCAGATTAATTAATTTGATTAGTTTGATTGATAACATGCTTGTGTGAATACATGGTTGTGATGCATGAATAATGTATATCGGATGGATATTAGTTGGGTGGGGCAATTTTAGAAATTGTTGTAATAAATTTAGAATTTATTAATTGGACCTGCGTGTCCAGCCTATTACCTCCTTTCTCATTGTATTTCTCTTCTCAGCTATTCCCCTCAATGTAAATGAGGTTTCTTTAGAAGTGTAGTGTAACGGGTAGAAGCAAATACTTGTGCTAGTGGGAGAGAGGAAATGGAGAGATTTGATCTTGGATCAATGTGTAAAGTATCCATCCGCATATCATTATTATTTATTTATACGCGCTTTATTATGTGTTTAGAATGCATGTTTAAGGGTGTATGATGATGAGACCTTAACAAATATAATAAATTGGTTGCCAATTTACACTCAAAAAACCCTCGCAAAATATTAAGCGTTTTTCCTTCCATTGAGTGATTCTTACTCAAGATCCGAGACTGGCATTGGTTTGTTGGCCAAAGTCAATGCCTTTGTCCGTCGAGGATGTGTTTGAATCACGAGAGCTTTGTTCCATATCAGTGTCTTGTCCAAGTTGTGATATGTTGGCCAAAGTCAAGATCACTTCTTGTCCATCGACATTGATTACGAAGCTTTCCATGGTCAATGGGTCAAGTTTAACTGGGATCACTAAGTTTTTTGTGCCAAAGCCAAGGCTTAGTTGATTCAGAGGAAAATGGTTAGGCAATATATTGGATATATTGGCATATATATTGTATATATGTTTCAGACTTGGATGTCCCCCTACTGGATCTAGGAATTGGATGGGATCCAATTGATCTTAGAGATCTACCTAGTTAATTATCATACAATTTGTTGGCCAAAGTCAAGATTGTGTGATATTTAACGGGATCCTAGCCCACTAGGAAACATGGTTTCCCGAGTACTCGACAGAGGGTTAGAGGCTCGCCGAAAAATAGTGGGAGGCAAGAATTGAATATGCAATATTCATTTAATTACTTGGGATACGCGCTCAATCAAATATCATTCGTCAAATAAATTAAATGTTAGTTGGACTAATATTTAAAACGCTGTTTTAATAAACAGTTGGACTGTATTCAAACTAATTTAATTATAGTTGATTAAATAGTTGGACTATTGTAATCATTATAATAAATAGTACCTAAATCGTTGATTAAATAGTTGGACTATTAGAATGAAGATATAATTGAAAGATTGGCATTTAAAACATGATCCTAGGGAAAATGTATTTAAATGGTTTAATTTTCAAATTGGGAATAAATTTCAGGATGGTCCTGGAAACTAATAAGTTATTTTATTTGATAAAATAACATATTAGGCCTAAGCCCGTAGTTAAGCAAATACTAGAGCATGTTCTTTGGAATATTCATATGATGATAACTTTAGTGCTTAATCCATTAAACTTGTTAATTAGACTCCTTAATTTCTTAATCAGAACTAAGGATTAGATTCTTAAAAGTATGATAATGAAATTGAAGGATCTTCATAGATCTATTTTTAGATCTTAGAAGTACAAATTACAATACTAAACTCTTGGAGAGTTAATGACTATTCTCAAGGAGACAAAGTCAAAGTTTACAATAAGGCAAGTAGCGCAAGGCGCACCTTACTTTGATATTCTAGAAGGCCTAGTCTAGGCCAAAGGCTTCTGGAGTATGAAAATGGGCAAAGGCAAAATCATTATAATCTTTTAGAAAGAAAAAATGATATATCCCAAAATGTCTGCCTAAATTGTGGCAAACGGGATCACGGAAGCGTGACTGCCGTTTGGACAAAGCAGACATGAAGGAATTGAAGACGGGCAAGGCTCTAACTTCATATATGTTTGTCATAAATATGTTCACTACTAGTATTAAAATTGGATTTTAAATACTTAGTGTAGTACATAAATATGTACTGTTGTTCAGAATCTGCTATAAGTAGAATACTGACTTCAGTTGAGATTTAATCTACAAATCGGAAACGGGACGAAAGTCGCTGTTTTAACCGTAGATACATAATTTATGAACTACCCTTTGGGTGTGTACTTAAATTAGGAAACTGTTATAATGTAACTAGTTTGACTAGATACATTATCTCCATATTAGTGTTTATCCGTTGCGGATTACCTTTATATTCTAGAACACTAAGTGTTTCATTATAAATATGATATTGAGATAAACACTTAGATGTAAATAACAGAATTTATATTTTGAATATAAATTAAATCTCAAACATATAACATGACAAACAAATAGCTCAAACTGATTTGATCAGAAGAAAAATATTGTGGCATTGTTGTCTGGGACACAATTAAACAAGACTCGTATATCCACACTTTGAGAGTGGGTACTCGGACGGATTTGATTCCATTCAAATAAAGTCTACGAATCTAGCTATAAGGCAAAGTGCCTAAAACACCTTTACTCGGTAAAAGTGCAATGCCACCGATCTGTTAGCCCTAGTTCATAGTGAAGCAAGTGGGCCATGTCTAGCTAGGCTAGAAGTGGATATGAATATTCGTGACCCTTTACGGATTTGGCATCGCGTTATGGTTATGTGTTTCTTATGAAACACAAATCAGAAACTTTAAAAGTTTTCGACACGAAATAGACGAACAGATCGGCTAAAGTATTTTAAACCGTCACGTAAAGACCGTAATGGAAAATAATTAAGTAATAAGTTTTAATAACTTGAAAGAGTACAATATTCTTTCAAAGAGGACTCTCCCGGAACAGTCATTTTGACGGTGTGTCCGAACAGAGAGTAACCGAATTTTTGTTGACATGATAAGGTTAATCATGAGTCGCTCTGAGCTACCATTTCCTTCACGGAATAAGTATAAATAGTGCAGAACGTATTCGAAGAATAAGGTTCCATAAAAAATGTTGGACAGATCTCTATTAGAATGACCAGGAAAGACACTAGGTTTCTCATTCTGGGAATATTTGGGTATGTTAGGCATATTGTGGGACACACAGAAACTGGACGACGCATGCTGTTTTAGGCTCGAGGGCCTAGTTGGGAGTACGGAGTAGCCAACATAGGACTAAACCGGAGAATAAGGGAGTCGCCACCCGGTGTGAACCGGGACAAAGATTTAAGGCCGCACTCACCCCTCGCAAGGGAAGACCTCAAACCATTGGGTTCGGAATGGTCCATTACTTATGCCACTTGTAATGTAAAGATTTATGCAATAATCCAACCAAGCCTATGACATATATTTCCAAGTGCACCACAATCCTAAATTCACATGCTTAAAAGTAAAGTTTACATCTAACATACATGGAATCAAATCTTATTGCCAAATTCACATGCTTAAAGGTAGGCCTTTGCAACAACAAGCACATAACGTCATAAAAATTCAATCATTCATGTAAACATAAACACAAACAGTCATGGTAACATTTGCATGTAATATAAAGGAAATCAAAATGACAACAAATAATGTAATAGGCGCATTATGCAAAGAAGCATATAAAATATGGTCAAAATAACCGCATGATAAATGAAATTAATACAAACACATAACTTGAAAAGATGAAGAAAGACACGAATTTAAATATGCCAATCCAAGATGCAATTTTACATTAAAGATGAACATGCCATAATGTGATGCTAAAGGATGCAACTAACATGAGCACAAACATGCACGTGAATACTTTTCCAAGTGGTACGTGGAATTGTATCCCAAGTACAGACCGCACTACCGTCCATTCGGAATCGGCTACGGAATTTACGTCTGGGTTTCCATCCGATATACCACAAGAAATAATGTCACAACATGGATGCATAAATTGTAATACATTAAGCCAAGACTAAGGTAGATGATGCAATTATATGGAATTTCATAATACATGCATGAATAAGGCAATGATGTACAAAAGAATCAGTGACATGACAAGAAGCGCGGCGAAGCATCGTGGTAAAGGATCTTATCCCCGTGAAACGGAGGGCCTTTAATCCGACTTACTAAGCCCATGCGCAATGAACACATAATATGCATAAAATAAAGGCATAATAACAAAGACAAGATATCGGACTTTGTATATCCGATTGAACACATCTCACGTCCAATCGAATATACGTCATCCGGCGCGGCGAAGCATCGTGGTAAGGATCTTATCCCCGTGAAACAGAGGGCCTTTAATCCGACTTACTAAGCCCATGCGCAATAAACACATAATATGCATAAATAAAGACTAAACACAAAAATACTCGGCGCGGCGAAGCATCGTGGTAAGGATCTTATCCCCGTGAAACGGAGGGCCTTTAATCCGACTTACTAAGCCCATGCGCAATGAACATATAATTTGCATAAAATAAAGGCATAATAACAAAGACAAGATATCGGACTTTGTATATCCGATTGAACACATCTCACGTCCAATCGAATATACGTCATCCGGCGCGGCGAAGCATCGTGGTAAGGATCTTATCCCCGTGAAACGGAGGGCCTTTAATCCGACTTACTAAGCCCATGCGCAAACACATAAATGCATAAATAAAGACAAAAGTAAACACAAAAATACTCGGCGCGGCGAAGCATCGTGGTAAGGATTTTAACCCCTTCAAAAGAGGACCTTTCATCCGCACTTACTAAGCCCATGCGCTTTTCTCATCATTACATAAATAAATAACGTGCAGAAAATTAAATGGCGGAATAATTAAACAACTCAAAATTAAACAAAAGAACATGCCGTTTACTCAAGTGGTACGTGGAGTTGTGGCCCGAGTACAGATCATACTACCGTCCATTCGGAATCGGCTATGAAATTTACGTCCGGGTTTCCATCCGATATACCTCAAGAGGCGACACGCCTTTCATTTTATCCAATGCCCACAACACACATCATATTTATAACACATACATATTTATCTACTCAAGGGCCGCAACATACATTTAAACATCATAATCATGCGAATAACGCTCAATGAATAGTAAAAACGAAACTGAAAACAAGTGTGAAAAATACCCTCAGGTCTAACCTTTTTTGCCGACTTTCGGGCTTGCGTTTCGCGGAGATCGGAAGGGTAAAGCTCCTCAACTTTTCTGGTTCACTGGTCTAGCGTCTTAACTCACTGTTTTGCTGTTTTGCTTGCTGTTTGGTCTCCGATTTGCTGCTGTTTTCGCTGTATTTCTGCTCACTGTTTCAGCTCACTGTTTTGGTGTTTTAGGCTACTGTTTTTGATGTTTTTAAAGGCTTTAAGTGCAGATTTTTTTGTGATATCTTAAGGATTAAAAGTGCAGTTTTTTTATGCAGTTTTTTAGTGTTTTAGGGGCTGTTTTAGGGTGATTTTGCTGCTGTTTGGGCGTGTAAAACAGTGCAGTTTTTTTTGTGTTCACTGCAGTGCGTTTTTTGTTGTAATTTTCAGTGATGGAGGGCTGCTGTATAGGGCTGGTTTCGGTGATGTGTGGGGGGTTTACGGAGGTGGTTTTCAGTGGTGGTTAGGGGCTGTATTGGTGGTTGTATTGGCTACAGAAATTCGGCTATGGAGGGGTGCAAGGGAGATGGTGTTCACGGCTAAGGAGGATGAGATGGAGAGAAAATTTTCTGTCTTGATTTCTTGCTTTGGCCGTGAGTCTTGGTGTGTTTCTAGGGCTTGGGCGTGACTTAGGTTGTGTGAAGGGAAGAGATGGCTTTGGTTAGGGGTTGTTTATATAGAGAAGGGTTAGGGCTTCACCTTGTCTCACAAGGAAGGGATTTGGTGCATTCAATAAGGATATGATTTAGTGCTAGGTAAGGAAAGCAATGGATTTGATTGGGGGACATGTCTTGGCTAGATTAGGAATACAATATATTTGATTGGTTAGGATTAGGCATTTAATTTGTTAGATTAGGAAGTCATATTTAATTTGTTGGTTTAGGAATTATTTTAGATTGATTTTAATTAGGATGATTATATTTGATTCTTAAATTGGTTTATATTTAATTAGGTATTTATTATAATAATATTTATATGTTTAATTTAGTTAATTTGGTAATGTTTATTTTAGTTTGGTATATGTTTTATTTAATATTTAATTAATTTAATTATTATTTTATTTAGTTAAGTTTTATTAATATTTATTTATTTAATTTGGGGGTATTTTAAGGGTGATGGGCGTGTGGGCCTTGGTGGGTGGGAGTGGGCTGGCTAGGTGCATGTTAATTTAGTTAGTGTGGGTAATGTGGGTGTGTGGGCTAGATGTGGTTGTGTGTGGGCTTGGTAGGTGCATGTTAATTTAGTTAAGTGTTTGGGCTAAGTTGTGTGGGCTAGGTGGGTGTGTAGGCTAAGTTCATGTGGACTAGGTGTGTGTGGGCCGGGTTTAGGTGTCTCGGGGCGAGCATAAATTTAAAACAGAAAACAAACGAGTTACTTGAAGCCAAACTAGTGAACTTAATCCGTCAATGAGTCAATTCTTGACTCTTCCCTTCCGATGTCCGTTTCCCGCGGTTTCCGTAACTTAAAAGGTAGTTGTCTCCAAATAAGACTCCTCATCGGGTTTCACATGCAAAAATGCAATGCCTACAGTCGCCCCCACTTTGATGGGACTTGTGCAGTGTGTGGCTTTGAACAATCCTATCAAAGTTATGCAATGCATTTTCACTTACCTGGCTCGTCTGCTGCCTCGAGCTGAGTTTGAGTTGATTTTGTTGTGAGGTGGTCCATTCTCGAACCGGGTTGATGAGAGGTGGTTCATTCTTGAACCGCCGAGTGGGTCTTGTTCCCATGTTGAATTGAGTTGTATTGTGGGTTTTGTTCCCAATTGAGTTGAGATAAGGGTCTTCTTCCCTGAACTGTGGGTCTTGTTCCCGATTGGAGTTGAGATAAGGGTCTTCTTCCCTGAACTGTGGGTCTTTTTCCCGATTTGAGTGAGATAAGGGTCTTCTTCCCTGAACTGTGGGTCTTGTTCCCGATTTGAGTTGAGATAAGGGTCTTCTTCCCTGAACTGTGGGTCTTGTTCCCGATTTGAGTTGAGACAAGGGTCTTCTTCCCTGAACTGCGGGTCTTGTTCCCGATTTGAGTTGAGATAAGGGTCTTCTTCCCTGAACTGTGGGTCTTGTTCCCGATTTGAGTTGAGATGAGGGTCTTTTTCCTGAACTGTGGGTCTTGTTCCCGATATGAATTGAGACAATGGTCTTCTTCCTTGAACTGCGGGTCTTTTTCCCAGAGTGCCATACCCGACAAAATTGATTCTGATAATGATATGGGTCTCGCCCCCAGAGTGATATTGATATGGGTCTCGCCCCCAGAGTGATACTGATGTGGGCCTCGCCCCCAACTGATACTGATATGGGCCCCGCCCCCAGCTGATACTGATGTGGGCCGCGCCTCCAATTGATGCTGATGATATGGGCCTCGCCCCTATGATTCATTCCTGAAGACTACTGACATTGTACTGTTGCTGCTTCTGGTTGGCCTTCATTTGACGCCTTTTTTTTTTTTTGAAACCTGTTATTACAAAACAAACACAAAAAGGATACAAATATGTTACGTGTATGCATGCAGGTATGAGTGAATTTTCTATCCCGTTGGGTTAGGTCTTCTGCCAATTCTCTTGGTGACTGCTCAGTCTTCTTTTCCTCAGGCAAGCCACTGCTTCAATCTGTCTACGTTGATCGGCTCGGTGAACTGATTCTCTTCCAAGTCTGATATTCTCACTACTCTCATTTCCCAATTTCTGAATGGCTATCTTATTTTCTGCTTGCTTATTCCGAGGATTCCCCGTATTCTGAACATCACTGATTCAAAGTACCAAGGTTGAATGCTTTTCTCAAATATACTCATATTGCAGAAGAGATTCAGCGAAATGAACGTCTTTATTATCATAAAAAAGGTTCGAACAAGTAGACAAAACCAATGTCTTTATTAAAAATGCAGGATCAAATAAACTAGGAGGAACAGCTTCATCATTCGCAGCATTGCCTTCTCCCTTGACCTATGGTTCTTTACTACTGTTATCATTTATCTCAATGCAAGAAGCCTGGTGGTGGTTGAGAGTTTGGAGGACAAAGGTTTCGGGTAGGCCGGAGTTGATCATGTAGGTGGGTGGTGGAACAAAGTGGTAGTTTGGTAGAGGGTTTCTGTGTGTGTTGGGTTGTTCTTTCTCTGGGTCGGGTATTTTGTGAGCATCGATGAGGTTTTGGATTTCATGCCTAAGGCGGGGGCAGTTATTATCAGTGTCATGGCCTTTTTGTTGGTGGAAGTGGCAATATTGGTTCAGGTCAAAGTAGTGTGGCACAGGGTTTGGGATTGGTCTAGGGTCTAAAGGCTTCAGGAGTCCTTGTCCTTTCAACTTCTCAAGCACCTTTGACATAGGTCTACCAAGATTGGAGAATTGCCTATTTCTGACGGTAGCGACCTCGGCCGTAGTGGGCTTGGTCTCAGAATGCCCCCCAAAAGCTCTTTTATTCTGGCCATAAAACTTTCTGTTTTCAGCCTCCTCTTCTTCAATATCCATAACAGTCTCTCTCAACTGTCGGAAATCCACAATCATGGAGGTCATCCTCCTCAGCTTGCCATAAATTGAGGGCTTAGTACCCTTGATAATCATCTTAATCTGGTCCTTCTCTGAAGGCCGAGTCTGCATTTTCAAAAGTTGACCTCTCCAGCGGTCTACATACTCTTTGAAGCTCTCCTCCGGCTTCTGCTTAGTGTTCTCCAAATCTCGGAGTGACAAATCAATCTCCAAGTCCGTAACATACTGTTTTAGAAATGCATCTGCCAATTCCTTCCAATCTTCTTTAACTTTTTTCTCAAGGCTGTGATACCACACTACGGGTGCCCCATCGAGCGACATCCCGAACATTTTCTGCACCTGACGCTTCGATAAGCCCACTGCACTCATAACTGCAACATACTGGCGGAGATGGACCCTCGGATCCCCATTCCCGCTAAACTTGGCCATATCCGGCATCTTGAACTGAGCAGGCAGCTGTTCCTCAAAAGTCATCGCTTCATAATCCAGTAAGTCTTCGTCCTTACCCTTCATCTTGCGGGTAACTGATTCTACCTGGTCTCGAAGCTTCTGTAACTCCACCTGGGACCTAACTGTCCTCCCAGCGGCATAATCAGCCATATCATCATCGAAAGCGGGGATGTCATCCCCCAACCCAATCGGAGGCTCCTCACGCCTCACATTTTCAGAATTTCCCCCAGCACGGGGTACAGCCATATTTGCCATCGTAGCGGTCAAGGCTTGCAACTGTTCAGTGATCTTTGCAAAACCATTCTCTAACTGATCCATACGGGACATCTCGTTACCGGATTCACTCATGCTTTCAACTGTTCTTTTAGTGAGTCTGGTTCCTTCCCTAACCCAAACGGTATCTATGGTGTCTTTTTAAGACACAGATGGTGTTAACAAGGTATATGTATGCATGATGTGCACAAGAAGTATATAACATATACTAAATCAAATAAAATTCTCAAACAAATCGGCCTATTATCATTTTAGAAGCTTTTGGGACAACTGTCATAAGAGTGAACCCGTCCCAGTTTAAATGGCCCAACGAGTTCATGTCTTATGGCAAAGAGCCCAACTAAATCCAAATGATAATATTCCGAACACAATCATAAAATGGCCCATTGTTATTTAGAAGCCTTTTGGCCCAATCGTCATAAGATATGTTCTTGTCCCAGTTTAAATGGCCCAACAAGCCCATATCTCATGACAAAAGACCCAGATGGATTCAAATAGCAATGTTCCCAAACATAAGCATACAAGGAAGATATTATAAAATAATAACTTCTACCGTGTGGCCCACCATCAT
This sequence comes from Zanthoxylum bungeanum, assembly GCA_019454045.1. Classification (NCBI taxonomy): domain Eukaryota; kingdom Viridiplantae; phylum Streptophyta; class Magnoliopsida; order Sapindales; family Rutaceae; genus Zanthoxylum; species Zanthoxylum bungeanum. Next base: position 31,619 of record SKCR01018435.1, on the reverse strand, counting down.
TTCAGAAGCTTTGGGCCTAATTGTCATAAGATACGAACCTGCCCCAGTTTAAATGGCCCAGCAAGTTCGCATTTTTTTGACAAAGAGTCCAATTCATCCAAATGATAATGGTCCTAAAGCACAAGGAAATATTTGTTATAGGCTATACAACCCGGTCTACGCATGGGTTCGTGGGAGTATGGACAAAGGCTCTCATCGACGAAGGATGGCCCACAACTAGGTCTCCCCAATCAAGGGTTCGAGCAACCAAGTGAGCACACCCTTTTTTTATACACTAAGGTACGTGCCAATGAGCTATGGTGTGTGACTGACTGTCAAATGGATTTCCCGTTGTAGATTCCCCAGAGGGAAGGTGGAGCGAGGCTCACTTAAATACCCAAGCCTCTTAGGCTCTTATCGCTTGGTGTCAGGAATAAACAACGAGTCCTCCAAATTAGTCCATCACAATAGGCTACGAGTAGATGACTATCTAGGTGCCTTCACAGCTTTTCCTTCTAGAAAGGTAGTGAGTGAAGGAAGACACCAAACCATTACCTAGCCTCAAAATGCCTTTGATCACAACCCCCATTTCACACATTTGTAGACACGGTTAATTAAAGCATAAATCTATACATTACAAGGCATTATTTCGGGGCCGATTCTCTATCCCCAGTGGAGTCGCCAGACTGTGGGACACAGAAACTGGAGCGACGCATGCTGTTCCAGGCTCGGGGGCCTAGTTGGGAGTACGGAGTAGCCAACAGAGGACTAAACCGGAGAATAAGGGAGTCGCCACCCGGTGTGAACCGGGACAAAGATTTAAGGCCGCACTCACCCCTCGCAAGGGAAGACCTCAAACCATTGGGTTCGGAATGGTCCCTTACTTATGCCACTTGTAATGTAAAGATTTATGCAATAATCCAACCAAGCCTATGACATATATTTCCAAGTGCACCACAATCCTAAATTCACATGCTTAAAAGTAAAGTTTACATCTAACATACATGGAATCAAATCTTATTGCCAAATTCACATGCTTAAAGGTAGGCCTTTGCAACAACAAGCACATAACGTCATAAGAATTCAATCATTCATGTAAACATAAACACAAACAGTCATGGTAACATTTGCATGTAATATAAAGGAAATCAAAATGACAACAAATAATGTAATAGGCGCATTATGCAAAGAAGCATATAAAATATGGTCAAAATAACCGCATGATAAATGAAATTAATACAAACACATAACTTGAAAAGATGAAGAAAGACACGAATTTAAATATGCCAATCCAAGATGCAATTTTACATTAAAGATGAACATGCCATAATGTGATGCTAAAGGATGCAACTAACATGAGCACAAACATGCACGTGAATACTTTTCCAAGTGGTACGTGGAATTGTATCCCAAGTACAGACCGCACTACCGTCCATTCGGAATCGGCTACGGAATTTACGTCTGGGTTTCCATCCGATATACCACAAGAAATAATGTCACAACATGGATGCATAAATTGTAATACATTAAGCCAAGACTAAGGTAGATGATGCAATTATATGGAATTTCATAATACATGCATGAATAAGGCAATGATGTACAAAAGAATCAGTGACATGACAAGAAGCGCGGCGAAGCATCGTGGTAAAGGATCTTATCCCCGTGAAACGGAGGGCCTTTAATCCGACTTACTAAGCCCATGCGCAATGAACACATAATATGCATAAAATAAAGGCATAATAACAAAGACAAGATATCGGACTTTGTATATCCGATTGAACACATCTCACGTCCAATCGAATATACGTCATCCGGCGCGGCGAAGCATCGTGGTAAGGATCTTATCCCCGTGAAACGAAACGGGGCTTTAATCCGACTTACTAAGCCCATGCGCAATAAACACATAATATGCATAAATAAAGACAAAAGTAAACACAAAAATACTCGGCGCGGCGAAGCATCGTGGTAAGGATCTTATCCCCGTGAAACGGAGGGCCTTTAATCCGACTTACTAAGCCCATGCGCAATGAACATATAATATGCATAAAATAAAGGCATAATAACAAAGACAAGATATCGGACTTTGTATATCCGATTGAACACATCTCACGTCCAATCGAATATACGTCATCCGGCGCGGCGAAGCATCGTGGTAAGGATCTTATCCCCGTGAAACGGAGGGCCTTTAATCCGACTTACTAAGCCCATGCGCAATAAACACATAATATGCATAAATAAAGACAAAAGTAAACACAAAAATACTCGGCGCGGCGAAGCATCGTGGTAAGGATTTAACCCGTGAAACGGAGGGCCTTTAATCCGACTTACTAAGCCCATGCGCTTTTCTCATCATTACATAAATAAATAACGTGCAGAAAATTAAATGGCGGAATAATTAAACAACTCAAAATTAAACAAAAGAACATGCCGTTTACTCAAGTGGTACGTGGAGTTGTGGCCCGAGTACAGATCATACTACCGTCCATTCGGAATCGGCTATGAAATTTACGTCCGGGTTTCCATCCGATATACCTCAAGAGGCGACACGCCTTTCATTTTATCCAATGCCCACAACACACATCATATTTATAACACATACATATTTATCTACTCAAGGGCCGCAACATACATTTAAACATCATAATCATGCGAATAACGCTCAATGAATAGTAAAAACGAAACTGAAAACAAGTGTGAAAAATACCCTCAGGTCTAACCTTTTTTGCCGACTTTCGGGCTTGCGTTTCGCGGAGATCGGAAGGGTAAAGCTCCTCAACTTTTCTGGTTCACTGGTCTAGCGTCTTAACTCACTGTTTTGCTGTTTTGCTTGCTGTTTGGTCTCCGATTTGCTGCTGTTTTCGCTGTATTTCTGCTCACTGTTTCAGCTCACTGTTTTGGTGTTTTAGGCTACTGTTTTTGATGTTTTTAAAGGCTTTAAGTGCAGATTTTTTTGTGATATCTTAAGGATTAAAAGTGCAGTTTTTTTATGCAGTTTTTTAGTGTTTTAGGGGCTGTTTTAGGGTGATTTTGCTGCTGTTTGGGCGTGTAAAACAGTGCAGTTTTTTTTGTGTTCACTGCAGTGCGTTTTTTGTTGTAATTTTCAGTGATGGAGGGCTGCTGTATAGGGCTGGTTTCGGTGATGTGTGTGGGGGGTTTACGGAGGTGGTTTTCAGTGGTGGTTAGGGGCTGTATTGGTGGTTGTATTGGCTACAGAAATTCGGCTATGGAGGGGTGCAAGGGAGATGGTGTTCACGGCTAAGGAGGATGAGATGGAGAGAAAATTTTCTGTCTTGATTTCTTGCTTTGGCCGTGAGTCTTGGTGTGTTTCTAGGGCTTGGGCGTGACTTAGGTTGTGTGGGAGAGAATGGCTTTGGTTAGGGGTTGTTTATATAGAGAAGGGTTAGGGCTTCACCTTGTCTCACAAGGAAGGGATTTGGTGCATTCAATAAGGATATGATTTAGTGCTAGGTAAGGAAAGCAATGGATTTGATTGGGGGACATGTCTTGGCTAGATTAGGAATACAATATATTTGATTGGTTAGGATTAGGCATTTAATTTGTTAGATTAGGAAGTCAATATTTATTTGTGTTTGGTTTATTTTAGATTGTATTATCTTATTTAGGAATATTATATGATTAGCTTTAAATTTTAGGATTATTTAATTAGGTATATGTTTTTTTAGTTTAGTATAATATATTAATTATTTAATTCATGTTTATTTAATTAATTTATTTATTTTAATGTTTTATTTATTATTTTTATTATTTATTTAGTTAATGTTTTAATTAATATTTATTTATTTAATTTGGGGGTATTTTAAGGGTGATGGGCGTGTGGGCCTTGGTGGGTGGGAGTGGGCTTGGCTAGGTGCATGTTAATTTAGTTAAGTGTTTGGGCTAAGTTTGTGTGGGCTAGGTGGGTGTGTAGGCTAAGTTCATGTGGACTAGGTGTGTGTGGGGGTGGGTGTCTCGGCGGCATGTTAATTTAAACAAAAAACTAAGTTTGTGTGGGCTAACTGTGAACTTGTGTAGTCAAGTCATCTTGACTCGTGTGTGTTCCCCGGGTTTGTAACTTTAGGGTCTCGGGGCGAGCATAAATTTAAAACAGGGAAAACAAATGGAGTTACTGAAGCCAAACTAGTGAACTTATCCGTCAAGGAGTCAATTCTTGACTCTTCCCTTCCGATGTCAGTTCCCGCGGTTTCAGTAACTTAAAAGGTAGTTGTCTCCAAAATAAAGACTCCTCATCGGTCACATGCAAAAATACAAGCTACACATATGTTTGGATGATACCAAACTAGAAACCCAAATTGGATAAATGGCCAATGTAGGTTATCAAGGGAAACCATAAGTTATAGTACTTATACAACTCAAAAGAGAACAATTTATTGTTGATCGCCATTACGGTTTTCCTAAGAGGAATACAAATAGCATGCAGTGGTAAGTGGGAGGATAGTAAAACTCGATGAAAATGTAGTAATACTATCCGTGGCAATATTCCTTAATGGAACATAAATAGTTCATCAAGGATGATGAAACTATACCATTAATCTTCGAATACACAAGAACCGCGTATGTCGGAGAGAGTCAGAAAACAACCTGGGGTATGGGTTTCTGATTCACCTCATAAAGATGTCAATCTTATTGAGGTATACAACTGACTACGTATGAGGAAGTGATACAAGTTATCGACTCCCTAATTATAGCAAAAGGCCATGATATCCAAAATGGATTCCATGTAAATCAACAAGTTTGGATACTAGTTGATGTACCGCAAGGCATTGTGCCTATTGGTACTTTATAAGACTTCAGGGAAGACGTACATGGATGGCAAAAACCAACGTATGAAGCTAGGTTTTAGCGGAAAGGTATCGTTATCAACATTGTGTTGATTACGACGAAACCTTTACCTGTTGCCACAGTAAATCCATTGGGATAATGTTTGCTAATGCTGCATGTTTCATTTATGAAATATGACAGCTGAACGGAAAATCGCTTTCCTTAAACGGAAACCTTTAGGAGGATGTTTACAACATCCTGTCGGTTTTGTCGTACCAAAACTAGCAAAAAGGTTTGCAGGTTATTCGATACATGTTTGGATTGAAGCAAACATTAGATTCTTGGAATTACCGTTTTGATGTAATAATATAATTTATGATTTAATTCAAACGAAAATGATTCTTGTGTATATAAGGAGGGAAGGGGAAGCGCACTGACAATAATGTCCTATAAATAATGATGACATGTCATTTCTTGGAAATGATATTCCCATAAAACAATCGGTGAAAGCTGGCTTTCATAAAAATTCTCCGTAGAATTCTTTGGGAGAAACAACCTTTATTCTAGGAATAAAGATCTACTGGGTTAGATTTAAAACTGTTTAAAACTCACCGAGAAATCGTACATTGAAAATGTACGTACCTGGTGTCTCATACGCTTTGAGCATATGGATTCACAAATAGGCCAATCCAGTGATGGTCACTGATTGATATTAAGAACATCCGTTAGTTTCTTAGAGAACTAAGGATGCTATCTTAATCTGTGGAGATGGAGAACTTGAAGTGACTGAATCACTGTAGCAAGTTTCCTAACCGATGAAAACGACTATAGTCCAAAACGGTACTATACACTTGAATAACGGAACAGTGAGCTGGAAATCTTCCAACCAAGATACTGTTACCGAATAAACAGCAATACGGGTTATTGCTGCAGCTGAGCAGGCAAAAGAAGCCATTGGTCGGATAAAAAATCTAATTAGATATAAGTTCTGTTAGCAGCAAGCTAGGCTACAGCACGGCTAAAAATTAATGGTCTCATCAACGATCTAGATACATACTTCGATATTCATCTGATCTGTTCGGATCATACAATCGTGGCGATGTGATGATCAATAAATCGCTTCAGACATAATCATGCAAATCCGCTGACGAAAGCCTTTTCTCAGTATTTGAGCGAACCGTACATAGTTCGGGTGTTAGACACTCGAGTGTTTGGCTATAGGCCAAGTGGGAGATTGTTGGTCAGTTATGACCCATAGCGTCACTATTTGTACAGATCATGGTGTTGTTGTACAAATTAACTATGTGACAAAGGAGATTGCTCTCTTATTTCTTTGTGATTAGATCACCATGATGTATAAATGATAGGAGGTCCCTGTGATTTGTTCTGGATTGAGAAGATATGAGACAGTATCAATCCACGAAGGATAAATCATTAAATATCCCTAGTCAGAGTATTATCGAGATTGGACATCGATAATGCGTAAAAGACTAGTATTACACTTGTGCACGTTGTGAGGGCATAACGACATAGTTCTCATATATTTGGGTATAGGATACTCATGCAAGTGTAATAGGAGGTTGTATTTTACCGATGGTACGAAAAACAGCTTCGCTCTGGATAGACCCCTTCAGAATTCCATTGGTAGTTTAACTATGTGTCTATGGAAGTCCGAAATCAGGGTAGGTGTATTTGGTCTTAACCTGAGACTTGCACCGCTAATACTTGCGACAATCAATATACTTTGGTTTTGGTCATCCAGGGCTTTAACAGGTTCTGTGTACGCCTCTGCTAGGTATATTGCGAATCGTAGTGTGTTGGGTGTGATGTCAAGACGGAAGTATCACTTCAGTTATAGTGCAGGTGATGATCACGTAGGATACGGAACTTGTTATCTTACAAGCTACAGCTATCGGGATATTATGACTAGGTCATGTATATCTGATTATAAAGACTAGTTACTAGAGATCCGATATGTGCTTCGTACGGGGCAGACACAATTCTAGCCCCAGGCCTAGCACGTCACATCCGATACTGGATCGACATACGCAATACTATCTATAATACGCCTGATATAGATCACTTATTCCTGTAAGCATGTTTCTGGAGAATTGGGTAGGCATGGCGCTTTGCTAGTAGCCAACCTTGTCTTGTAATCGGTACAAACGTAGTACTAGGTACTTACGTGTTCGGATAGTCCGATAACCTATTTACTACCCAACATATCCGGGGATCTCATGGGTCGCTCCCGAAGATTCACCGATGACGTATGACTTGCACTTTATTAATATGGATTAATGAGATGAGATAGAAAATTAATCTGGGATTAATTGCAGAGATTTTTATCTGGGATAAATATTATTAAAAGAGAGAAACGATTAATTTGGAATAATCGATAAATAATATATTCGATATATTAAACGAAATTGGATTTCGACGCAGAATTAAAATCAGATTTTAATTCGGGCAAACAAGTTAATTAGAATTAATTCATTAGCGACGTGAATAGTATTATGCTAGGCATGATTATTTAATTAAATTAGATTTAATTACGACGCAACGGAAAATTCATTAATTTGGAATTAGCGAACCTAAGCCTAATAGTGTTTGCGAGCACATTCGCATTTCGAATTCGAATGCGTCACGCAAGTCACATCAAGCGTCAAATCATTAGTCATTCAAGCATCAAATCATTAGTCACTTTGAGTGATGTGACAACTTGTCACTTGATTGATTGAGTGATGTGACTTGATGGGATTTGTTGGAAGCTTTTAAAGCTTGTACCTTGTTGACTTTTTGAAAGTCTATATGGTATATTTTAATTGATTTTGGAAACCAATTAATCTAATACACAACCAACTCTCTCTTCTCTTTCCTCTCTTCTTCCTCACGCCCAAGGGGCTGTTCTTCCATCTGTTTTACTGCCAAAACCATGACATGTAGGAGGAGCAAAGAGTGATTTTTTGGCAAAATACCAAGTGCTAGCACACCAAATGAGGATATACAAAGTGATAGGGAAACCAACTTGTGAGCATGGAATCACCACCCAAAAAGCTTGGAGCTTGGAACCGAATTTGAGGAAAGAAACACCGTGGACTGCCGAGCACTCTAGGAGGGTTCAAAGGGCTTAAAAAGTTTTGTTCTTCGTTGCATCGCTCAACCGCTCAATGTAAGTATTCCGCACTTTCTTTGTTGTATTCGCACTTAGTTTTTGCTTGATTCGATCCTCGGGACCGTAGAAACTCAACAATCACACCCCAGATAACTAACTTAGTTACAACACACAACTAGGGCTAGTAAAAACTTAAAAGTAAAATACATAAAGTAAAAATGCTGAAAAGTAATTGCGGTAAAGTAAAAGCTGAAAAGTAAATTACAATAAAAAAATGCTAAGGTAAAATGATCACTTTTACTATTTCTATTTAGATATCTCCCTTAATATAATATATTAACTTGTGATTATCTTACCAAACCGTCCATATAGGCGGTAACTTGATTAGTCAAATTAAGTCCAACCAGCCATAAAGGTGGAATCAAAATAACCTGCCATATAGGCGGTAAGAAAATTTAATTACCAACCGACCAATCTGGCGGTATCCTTGATTATTCAGGTTTAAACCAGTTAAATGATTACCAACCGAACATATAGCGGTATCCTTTTTAAGTCAATTTTTTAAATAGTGAATATATTATATATAAGGGAGATTAATCTAAATAGTAACAGTAAAAGAATTACATTTCACCCTAGCTGGGGAAGTTACCTCCTCATGGTGAATAGTAAAAAACTGTAAAAAGTAAAGAAATAAAATTACTATTATTACATAAAGTAATTAAAATTAATTACAAATCTAAAATTTAAAAAAAAAAACTAGATAGAAAACTCATTATTTACATCTGAGAATTAAAGAGGAAGGTACATCTGAAACTGAAATTTCGAGCTCTATTTTTAGGCGTCAGTAGGGGGTCGAAACGTCGCGACTCGCAGCTCGCTTGCGACGCGCGTGTTTGTCGACGTGGCAGCTTCTGGTTCGTCGGGTGAGATTCTGGATAAGTTGATAAGGTGACACGTGGCGACTCGTGATTGGCTGATGATGATTCTTATCTGCCATGTGTCAATTGCAGATAAGTGAGTCAATAATTGAGCTGACATGGCGACACATGGAGATTGTGACTGTCGGCACCATAGAATTGCGAAACGTGGCACACTGTGATTGGCTGATGATGATGTGGCAATGACGTGGCACTTTGACTCGGTCTACTGGTGATGTGGACGATGACGTGGAGTGACAAGTGGAGTACACGTGGCGACACGTGGTGATGGCGACTGTCGGCACCGTAGGATGATGACACGTGGCATGACGCACGTTAGCAAATCGGTTGTGATGGTGACACGTGGCACGGCGCACGTTAGCAAAGTCAATTTTTCTCAGATTCTTACTTGTGGGCCCGGCACACGTTAGCAAATCTTGGTGCATGTTAGGCATCACGACGCCAAAGGATTGCGCGTCGCGACGCGCCTAAATTTCCAAAATGCCCTTTTGTCCAATTTTTACTGTTTTAGCCCAAATCACCTCCAGAGAATCCTGAAACTTTATTTATCTACAAAATAACACAAAACACATCAAAATATTCACAAAACTCAAGAAACTATACAAAATATTATGTTAAATGAGTGGGAAATAATGATATAATTACCACTCATCAGTGTATAAGGCTTCTTGTACATCCCTAAGGCATTGCATTGTTCCTTATATGTTTCCCTCATCTCACCGTATAAAAGCAACTCTTGGGCTGGATGGTCAATCCTTATACACATAAAGCATACCCCTTGAGGTTCTAACTGGGCTACCGTTTGCATAGTTTTGCTATCTTTAGCTTTTAAAGCTCATATATATCTAGTTAATAGCTCAACCTATACTTTAAGGATATCATCTTCCCTAAAATGGTGTATGCCTCCTCTAGAAGGGAGATAATATGTCCTATCAGTGCTATCAATGACATTAGGTCCAGTCCAATTCTGAGATTTTTTGGCTAGGTCATTTAAGTAATCTAACGCCTCATCAAAGTCCTTTTGGATAAATTCACCATTTTACATTATCTCAACGAATTGGTGCTCCCTAGGAATTGGACTGTCATAAAAGTAACTCACTAAGAGCCAACTCTCATACACATGGTGAGGACAACTAGCTAACATCTCCTTAAACCTCTCGCAAGTTGATAAAGGGTTTCACTGTCTTTCTAGGAGAAAGTAGAGATTTGTATTTTCAAAGCATTTGCCTTATCGTGTGGGAAGTATTTATTGAAAAATACTTGTGTCATCTCACTCCATGATCCTATTAAATGAGGTCTCAAAGAATACAACCAGCTTTTAGCTCTATCCTTAAGGCAAAAAGGGAAGAACTTAAGTCTAATTGTGTCTGTGGTCCCAAATAGGTCATGAAAGGTTGCTACAACCTCTTCAAACTCTCTAATGTACACATAAGGTTCTCTTTCTCCAAACCATGAAAGGTTGGGAGGTACTGTATCATTCCAGGTTTAAAGTCTATATATGGTGCATTATGAGGGAACATTATGCATGTTGGTGTAGTTATGCGAGTGGGATGAAGGTACTCCTCAAGAGTCCTAATGAGTGGTCTCTCGTACACTCATGTTGTGTGTGCTAGATGTAGATGGTATGGTAAAAAGGTTATCAAGAAAACTTTCTGAATCAGAATCTTCCTCTTCAATCTTAGCAAATCTACCAAACCGATCCCTAAGTCTAGGCATGCACTCAACACAATTAAACAAGAAACAAAAATAAAAGAATTGAAACTAAAAATAAAAATCTAAACTAAGACTAAAACTGAAATAAAATAAATAAATAAGATGGAATGAAGTTACCGCTTTGTTGACCAAACAAACCTGCTCCTGTTGATTGTAAACCACAGCCCCGGCAACGAGGCCAAAATTTGATTACACCCAAAAAGTACTTGTGGTTATCGTAGTATAGTTGGGGTGTTAATTCCTCAGAGAGATGATTACAAGGAACTAATTCACTTAAATAAAACGTTAGCAATAACTTAATTAAAGAGAATTATTGAATTTGTAAGGTAAATTAAAAATTATGAAAAACACTAAAAAGTTATCAGTAGATAGAAGCTGCAAAGCATCGAGAATCCTTCTTGTATCAAATCCCTATATTCAGTAGTTGAGTCCTTTTATTACTCAATTGAAGGTTTCACATCCCAAACAAACAATCAGGTGATATTTCAATTCAAAACATATTAAATTCTTAGGTAACTGATGAATTGCGTTCTCTATGTTAACAACATACAATGTTATCGTTACGACCTATCTAACGTCAACAATATACCCACATGCAATACTACAATAGAATATTAACTCATAAAATAACATTACCAGTCATAACTAGGTTCCCAATCACATATAGAAGAAACATGACTATTCCTATATGCAAACTGATAAAACACAATCTGTGGATTCATTATAATCAAAAGATAATAGAGAATAACAATATATCAACTGTATAAAACATTAAAGATCATTCATGAATCAACAACATGAATATAAGAGTTAAATACAAGAGTTCATTCTTAGCTTTGCCTAGGAAATTAGTTCTCCAAAGAAGAAAGAGACATAGCCTGGAGAGATTACAGAAGCATCAAGTCTGGTCTGAAGCTTTCTTATTCTTCTCTTTCAAATATGTGATTTCCACTCTTTGTTGTGTATCTCTTTTCTCCTTTTAGGGTTTTGGACGAAATTGGATTTATATAGGGATGTCCTGGAGTCCTTATACGCATAAAATACGACCTAATTAAGTGTCTGGGGATCTGCCAAGGCGCCGGCGTTGCGGTGCCAAACTCTCGGGATTTTTATATGTATGCATTGTTGATGAGGCATCGCGGTGCCAATTGAATTTTTGGTTTTTCTGATTATGTATTTCTACTCTTCCCACGTGCTTCGATGCATTCGTAAGGTCCCGAAACACGTAGAATTACTCCAAGATTCATGTTCTATTGCTTCCTAATAACAAAACATAAAATAAACTAAATTAAGATTAAGTACTTGATAACCAAGCTGAGTTATCGATGTTCAAAGTACATTTTCATGCACTTATCACCTTGTTTCTCCTCTCATTTTGCTCATCATCATCACTGACTTGAGCGTCGGAGTGCCTACGGTGACCACCACGCCGGTGGATAGCTACTCTACGCTGTGCTTACCTTTATTTTGCAGGATTATTGGAGCCTCCATCAAAAAAATTCTCGATTGTAGGTCGAATGCGAAAATCAGCGTCTATAGTTATAGAGTTTGATGAGCTTACAACCTAGTTTATACTATTAGTAAAATATTTATATGGTAGTGTATACTGTCGATTAATACTCTGTACCAAATGATGTATTGATTTTAATACATGGATTTAAAAAATAATTCTTAACGATGGAGACCACTTGAAGATAAATGAATAGACATGGATCATCCTTTAGAGATAAAACCAGACACTTATGCATGTCAAGTTAAGGAGTTTCTAATTGCCAAATGCCAAGAAGCACATATATGTTGATGGTTTAATCCTATGGAAATGGTTTTTGGAGGGAATATGATTAATTAGTTATTCCTTAACAATTCTTTTCTCATTTAAATCAGCATCTTACAATCTCAATAAATCATTACAAACTTCGCTTTATATCTTCAAAAAGTTAAGGTTTTAAAAAGAGAGAAAGTTGAATGAATGTGCTTAATGAGAGCTAAAAGTAATTAATTTATTTATATTATCTCAAATAAATTATCTTTAAAAGTAAATTATCTAATGGGCATTTTTATTTAAAGGTAACTACCATCCATCCACCCAAAAAATATTTAAAAGTATAAAAATATACATGGTTTTTTAAAATTTTAATGTTCACCCAAAGTTATGAAAAAATAACAATTTACACCCAAAAATAATAATCACGAATATTTTACACTAAAAAAATAGTTATGAAAAAGACATTTTACACCTGAAAAACTAATAATTTATGTGTAATGTATCTCTTTTCCTAAACTTGAAGTGAACATATTGTAGGAGCGAAACGGGGTTTACCACATACATATGATGTTCGACGATCACGATACTGTTGGGCTCGTAGTCCGTAGAGAGTACGGATTAGCCCACGGGGGGACTAAATCAGAGAATAAATGAGTCGCCACCGAGTGTGAACTGTGAAAGATTTAAGGCCGCACTCACCACTCGCAAGGGAAGACCTCAAACCGTTGGGTTCAGAATGGTCTCTTACTTATGCCAGTATAATGGACGGGTTCACACAATGGTATAGCCAAGTCTTAATGCTAATTCATGCATAAAAGTGAATAAAAATGTAATAACATACCCAACCAAAATAATAATCACAATAACATAGTTCCAAAAGCATATTAAATTAAGAAATACGAGATGCGATAACGAAAATTATAATAAACAATCAAAAGTAGGAAAAGTATAATGCAATGTAAATAATTAATCATACACGCATAATGGAAATGAATAACTAAAGAGGTAAAAATGGCATAAAGTATAAAGAAAGAGGTCGACGCATATATGAGTATTTCCCAAGTGGCACGTGGAGTTGTATCCCAAGTACAGACCGCACTTCCGTCCATTCGGATTCGGCTACGGAATTTACATTTGGGTTTCCATCTGATATACCACAAGGGATAATAACACACATAATCATCAATGCAATGTAAACGGAAATAAAACATAGACGCGAAATAATATAAAAATGCATATACGAATAATCATCAACATGAACAAACATAAATAAAAATAAAGGCAAAATAATTAAATAAAAATAAAGGTAAATAAATATATAAAAAATAAATAAATAACCAAATGCGGAAGAAGAAATATGGCCAAAGATTTGGTAATTTTTGATGTAGGACTTCGCATACCCTACTGGACGTATTTCACGTCCAGCCAGGCATGCAGTATCCTGAACTATAAAATTAGTATCTTAAGGTGCCTTCAGGTCTTACCTTTTAAGTTGCTTTATCGGAAGTGCGTTAGGCCATTGCCGGAAGGTTCGTTGGTTCGCTGTTTCTGCTTACTATTTCGCTATTTCTGCTCACTGTTTCACGATTTTTGCTCGGTGTTCATTGTTTCTGCTATTTCTACTCACTGTTCTTTTCTCTTTCTGCTCAGTATTTTCTCTCTTTCATGCTGATTGCTTTGTTGTTTTTCTACTTCACGCTGTTTTCTTTATGTTTCCGTGGTTGGCTGATTGTTTTTTGCCTCGGTTTTTTTGGTTGTTTTTTGGCTGTTGTTTCGGTTGTTTTTGGGTGATTTTTCTGGTTGTTTTTGTCTCAGTTTTTTTTTTGTTTTGTAGTTTTGGTTGTTTTTGCCGGTTCTCGCTATTTTGGTTGTTTTTGGGTGATTTTTTGTTGTTTTTTTCTTCTGGTTTCTTGTTTTCTTCTGGTTTCTGGTTTCCCATATCGCCATGCAAGGAGCTTGGTGGTTGAGAGTTTGGAGGAAAAAGCTTTCGGGCAGGCTGGAGTTGATCATGTAGGTGGGTGGTGGAACGGAGTGGTAGTTGGGTAGAAGGTTTATTGTGTGTTAGGTTGTTCTTTTTTCGGGTCGGGTATCTTATGGGTGTCAATGAGGTCTTGGATTGCATGCCTAAGGCGGGTGTAGTTGTCAGTTTCATGGACTTTTTGCTGATGGAAGTGACAGTATAGGTTTAGGTCAAGGTTGTGTGGCACAGGGTTTGGAAGTGGTTTGGGTTTCAAGGGTTTTAGGAGTCTTTGCCTCTCCAGCTTTTCAAACACCTTTGACAAAGGTCTACCAAAATTGGAGAGTTTTTGTTTCTGATAGCGGCGACCTCAGTAGGAGTGAGCTTGGTCCCTGAAGGCCCTCCAATGGTCTTTCTATTCTGGCCATAAAAATTTCTGTTATCGGATTCCTCTTCCTCAATATCCATGACAGTTTCTCTTTACTGTCGTAAGTCACTAATCATGGAGGTCATCCTCATCAGCTTGTTATAAATGAAGGGTTTGGTGCTCTTAATGATCATCTTAATCTATTCCTTCTCTGAGGACCGTGTCTGCATCTTCAAGAGTTGGCTTCTCCAGCAATCCACATAATCTTTGAATCTCTATTCTAACTTCTGCTTGGGGTTTTCTAGGTCACGGAGCGACAAGTCTATCTCCATGTCCATGACATATTGGTTCAGGAAGGCTTCCGCTAATACCCTCCAGTCATCCCTGACCTTTCTCTCCAGGCCATAATACATACTACGGGCGCCCATTCCTGTGACATCCCGAACATCTTCTGCACCAGGCGCTTCGACAAACCCATTGAACTCATCACTGAAATATTTTGTCGGAGATGGACCCTAGGATCTCCATTTCTGTTGAACTTGGCAATGTCAGACATATTAAATTGGGGAGGCAACTGGTCTTTCAAACTTATCGCATCATAGTCTAATAGATCTTTATGTTTTCCCTTCATCTTGCGGGTAACTGACTCTACTTGTTCTCTGATTTTCTGTAACTCTGCTTGAGGCCTGGCTATCCTTCCCGCAGCATACTCAGCCATGTCATCATCAAAAATAGGGATTTCTTCACTCACCCTATTCGGGGGCTCCTCACGCCTTCCATCCCCATTTTTTAATGTTCCCACTGTACGGGGTGTTGTCAGACTGGCTACAGGCGTTCGTCAAAGCTTGTAGTTGCTCAGAAATTTTGGTGATATTGGTCTCCAATTGATCCATGCGAGAATCTTCACTACCTGACGCATCCATGCTTGCTAACTCTTTTTGACAATCATTCATTCTTCTCTAACCCAATAGATATCTATGATGGCTTTTAAGACTAGGGGGTTAGTATGGTACGTGTATGCAAGCGATGCATGTTGATTATCAAAACAACATATACCCTTCCGACCTTATTCCTCCCAAACTCGTGGTAAGTCCATTTCTGCCATAGGTACGGATCATTTTATGTACCAATGTGGGGTACACAAAATCGCTCTCTCCTACGCTATAAGGGTGAACCTTGGCTACCTCAGTCATTTTTCATAAGTAAAAGTCAAAGACCGCCCATTTACAAGATTGACTGAGCCTATTATGGGATCGTGCCATTGTTTAGAAATGATGAATCAGGCCCTTGGTAATCACGGTTGTGGCGGGGACGGACTTGGAGATATCCAAAAGTATACAAATATGCCAAAACAATGCGTACCCTTCATGTTGGATAATTATGACCCATAACAACACTATTTGTACAGGATATGGTGTTGTTGTACAAATTAACTATGTGACAAAGGAAATTGCTCTTTTATCATTTGTAATTGGATTACCGGGATATATAAATGATTAAAGTCCATATGATTAGTTCCGGATTGATAAGATATGAGACAATATCAATCCATGAAGGTTTAATCATTAAAACATCCCTAGTCGGAGTATTATCGAGATTTGACATAGATAATACAGAATAGAATAGTATTGCACTTGTGTGTGTTATGGGAGCATAACGGCATAGTTCTCATATATTTGGGTATTGGATACTCATGCAAGTGTAATAGGAGGTTGTGTTTACCGATGGTACGGAAACAGCTTCGCTCTAGATAGACCCCTAGGAATTACATTGGTAGTATGACTATATGTCTATGGAAGTTCGAATCAGGGTAGGTGTATTTGGTCTTAACCTGAGACTTGCACCGCTAATACTTGCGACAATCAATATACTTTGGTTTTGGTTGTCCAGGACTTTAACAGGTTCTGTGTACGCCTCTTCTTGGTATATTGAGAATTGTAGTGTATTGGGTGTGATGTCAAGAAGGAAGTATCATTCCAGTCATATGGAGATGATGATCACGCAGGATAAGGAACTGGTTCTCTTTAGTACTGCAGTCATCAGGATAATATGACTAGGTCATGATTATCCAATTATAGAGACTAGTTACCAGAGATCCGATATGTGCTTCGTACGGGGCAGACATAATTCCAGCCCCAGGCCTAACACGTGACATCCGATACTGAATCGCAATACGCTATACTACGTATACTACGCTTGATATATATTACATATTCCTTTAAGAATATTTCTGGAGAATTGGGTAGGCACGGTGCTTTGCTAGAAGCCAACCATGTCTTGTAAATCGGTAAAAATGTAGTACTAGGTTTGTACGTGTTCAGATAGTCCAATGACCGGATTTAATGCCAATATATCTGGGGATATCATGGGCCGCTTCCCGAAGATTCACCGATGACGTATGACTCGCACATAATTAATCTGGGATTAATTATTAGAGAGAGAAAATTAATCTAGGATTAATTGCAGAGATATTTTATCTGGGATAAATTATTATTTAAAGAGAGAGAACGATTAATTTGGAATTAATCGATAAAATAATATATTTGATATATTATACGAAATTAGATTTCGACGCGGAATTAAAATTGGATTTTAATTCGGGCAAACGAGTTAATTTAGAATTAATTCGCAAGCGACATGAATAGTAATTTTGCTAGGCATAATTATTTAATTAAATTTGATTTAATTACGTCGCAACAGAAAAATTGTTAATTCAAAATTAGCGAACCCGAGCCCCGGAGTGTTTGTGGGCCCACTCGCATTTCGAATCAAGTGGGGCCCACAAGTCACATCACTCGTCACATCATTAGTCATTCTTGTGATGTAAGTCACATCAACTTTTAGTGATGTCATGTAAGTCACTTTTGAGTGATGTGAATAATTGAAAGGCTTCTCTCTATCTTTTTTGCTTCTCATTGGCCGAGAGTTAGACAAAAGGGAAATAGAAAAATTGTTGCAATTTTTCAATGATGCTAGCACACCAAATGAGTCTCACAAAGGTGATAGGGAAACCTATTCATGAGCATGGAATCACCATTTATAAAGCTTGGAGCTTGGAGCACACAAATGGGGCTTGACCGAAACACATGGAGCACAAACTTGGAGCTTGGCCGAGAGCTTCAATGGAGCAAGGAAAAGTTTTGTGTTCTTCACATCGCAAAGCCGATCAAGTGAGTATTCCGCAACTTTACTTTGATGTATTCACATGTTTTCATTGCTTAATTGTGTTGGACAATTATGACCCATAGCGTCACTATTTGTACAGATCATGGTGTTGTTGTACAAATTAACTATGTGACAAAGGAGATTGCACTCTTATCATTTGTGATTAGATCACCTAGATATGTAAATGATAGGAGGTCCCTATGATTTGTTCATGGATGGAGAATGATATGAGACAATATCAGTCCACGAAGGATAAATCATTAAATATCCATAGTCATAGTATTATTCAGATTGGACATCGATAAATACGTAAAAGACTAGTATTACACTTGTGCGCGTTGTGAGGGCACAACGACATAGTTCTCATAAATTTGGGTATAGGATACTCATGCAAGTGTAATATGAGGTTGTGTTTCACCGATGGTACGGGAAACAGCTTCGCTCTGGATAGACCCCCTCGGAATTCCATTGGTAGTATGACTATGTGTCTATGGAAGTCCGAAATCATGGTAGGTGTATTTGGTCTTAACCTGAGACTTGCACCTCTAATACTTGCGACAATCAATATACTTTGGTTGCGATCGTCCAGGGCTTTAACAGGTTCTGTGTACGACAATACTCGGTATATTGAGAATCGTAATGTGTTGGGTGTGATGTCAAGACGGAAGTGTCACTCCAGTCATATGGAGATGATGGTCACGTAGGATACGGGATTGGTTCTCTTAAATGCTGCAGTTATCGGGATAAAATGATAAGGTCATGTTTATCCGATTATAGAGACTTGTTACCAGACATCCGACATGTGCTTCGTACGGGGCAGACACAATTCCAGCCCCAGGCCTATCACGTGATCATTTGATACTGGACAGAAATACGCAATACTACGTATACTACGCCTGATACAGATCCTTTATTCCTGTAAGGATGTTTCCGGAGAATTGGGTAGGCATGGCGCTTTGCTAGAGGCCAACCTTGTCTTGTAAATCAGTATAAACGTAGTACGAGGTACTTACGTGTTCGGATAGTCCGACGACCGAATTTACTGCCAACATATCCGGGGATCTCATGGGTCGCTTCCCAAAGATTCATCGATGACGTATGACTCGCACTCTAAATTAATCTGGGATTAATTAGAAGAGAGAGAAAATTAATCTGGGATTAATTGCCGAGATATTTTATCTGGGATAAAATATCAATAAAAGAGAGATAACGATTAATTTGGAATTAATCGATTAATTAATATATTTGATATATTAAACGAAATTGGATTTCGACGCGGAATTGAAATTAGATTTTAATTCGGGCGAACGAATTAATTTAGAATTAATTCGTTAGCGATGTGAATAGTGATTTCGCTAGGCGTAATCATTTAATTACGACGCAACGGAAAATTCTTAATTTAGAATTAGCGAATCCGAGCCCGAGATTATTTGCGAGCGCATTCGCATTTCGAATTCGAGTGCGGCACGTCAAATCAAACGTCAAATCGCTAGTCGCATCAACCGTCAAATCACAAGTCACTTTGAGTGATGTGACTTGACAACTTGATGGATTGAGTGATGTGAGTGGTTGGGGCTTTAATGGTTTGACTTTTAAAAGCCAAATTTAAGTCAAATGCATTTGAAATTCAAATGTGTGTATTTAATACACAAATTTGAAAAACCAAATTGAATTCTCTCTTCCTCTCTCATCTCACGCCCAAGGGGCTCAAAAAAGCTTACTGGTTTTCAACAAAAACCGTGAGCAGTGAGGGAAGCAAAAAGTGTGATTTTGTGGCAAAATCACAAGTGCAAGCACACTTACGAGACATGCGAAGGTGATAGGAAGTCCACCCATGAGCCAGGAACCATTCGACGATGCTTGGAGCTTGACGAAGGACCAAAAACGAAGCCAAAACAGAGAGGAAATTCTGCTCACTGCCGAATGTAGTCCAAGGCAGAAAATGGAGTTTCGTTGCTTGCCACATCGCTCAACCGATCGATGTGAGTATTCCGCAACTTCTTCGATGTGTATTCGCACTTGATTCATGCTTAATATTGATCTTGGGACCTTAATAGAAACCAACAATGGCATCTAGATCAAGGTTTGAGCATGAAAAAATTTAGGGTTAAAATTTGGGTAAATTGTTTTTGAGCATGAATTTGTGAAATTGGATGAATGAATATGCTTAAATGTGTTCGAATTGAAGTTTGATTGGATCAATTTCATGAAAATTGGTTTGGAACAATTTTGCCCAAATTTGGATGGCTTGGCCGAATGCCTTATGCCCTCTAAGAACAATAATTAAAATCTATGGCTAAGCAATTTCAGAATTCATGAAGCAGAAGAAACTTAAGACAGCTGAGAAGGCAACATACCAAGAAGTATACTCAAGGCCGCACTGTACATGCTGTCAATAATAGTTGCCATCAAACTCTATGACCTCCTCCGTTAACCAAAATGTGGGAGAGAATCACTGAAATAGCCAAACATTAATAACTATTCAGAAAGAAATATGACAACCAAAAGAGACATTCCAAGTTAAGGATGAAAGGGAAACATCTGGTGAATGAATTCGTACCTAATGAACCCATAAAGTGGTTTAATAAGCCAAGGTAATGAAGAAAAACCAGATATCTGTATCACAGCTATCTAGTCAAACACATAATTTGTCAGTCCCAAAGAAATCAAGATAAATTCATATATATTATATATATATATATATATAATATAATCATTTCAAAGCAAGTCATATTGCATAATAATTTTGATGCTCAATTCTAAAAATAATTTTGCATTAATGTAAAAAGTTTGTAGATGGTAAAACCTTAATGGTAAATTTTCACATAATTAGTCCAACTTCCAATGAGCTAATAGATAATCAAAAGACAATATATTTCAGCAGACCAAGATGTTACCCTAACTTGCTTGGCTAAGTCATTTACTTTTGCAGTATTGTGCCCTAGAAATATGATATGATTGAACTCATCTCAATGAAAAAGATTCTCTCTATGATAAAAATAAATATCCATCATGTGCGACTTCCAATTCCATGATACACATATTTTCACCAAATTCTAATCCAAAAATTAAACTTTCAATATGCTTCGCCAAAACCAAGGTATCATATATGTTTAAGAGTTAAAAAATTGAATTACAAAGATATTCTACATAAAAAAAATAAATAAATAAATAAATTTGAAGTTTGAAGTTTGAAGTTTGAAGAACAACGCATTATATCAAACATCAAAAAGGGAGAGTAGAAACTCACCTAAGTTGTATCCAAAGAATTGATTGAGAGGCTGAGTTGAGTGAATAAATCAACTGCCAACGAATGACTACCCACTAGATAACTGAACCTCCCAAGTCTTTGCTCCCCAAGAAATCCTCCAGCATAGGTGCCAAATAAAGTTCCAGTGCCCCTGACCAGCCCTTCTATGATGATACCACCATAGTATATTGCTTCAAAAAAGTCTCATCCGGCAGCAATAACAGGACCGATACTAAGCAAGGCTTGCTGTTTTGCTATAGCTTTGCTGCCTTTGCTCCTTTCTGAGCTTGTTTTGCAGCATCTTTGGAAGACAGTCCCTGTGATAATGTACCAGCTAGTGCTTTCTCAATTGCTACATTTCTTGCTCTCTCGAGATGAGAAGCTCTGATATTGTAGAAATAGAGCTTCACACCCTCCTCCATTCCACATGCTACAGTTCCTGAATCCATGTCAAAGCAGTTCAAGATTGTGAACTTCCCATTCTGCGAGGAAGCATATTCCCCTACCAACTGCCTACATTTTTCAGCTATAAACAAAAATGGTAAGAGTCTATTTCCAACAAGTAGCATACACTTATATAGGATCATATGAGGGGCTTCAGAGGACAAGCTTTTACAAGAGTTCAGTAGAAGGAAAAATCAGATTTAAGCATCTTAAAGCATACCATAGTAGCTTAGAAAATCTGAGTATTCAGAATATAAATGGTATACAAGAAAACAAAAATAAGAATAATGTATACAATATCGGCTATATAGACACAAAAATCATAATTCCTATGGAAACAAAAGGCAATCACAAAACACAAAATGAAAAGAAAAGAACCCAAAGGACTTTTGAAAATCACCAATCCTATTTCGAAATTGCATTGAAAGGTAAAACAAACAACTTAAAGAAACTTTTTTTCTTAAATAAAAATCATATCCAAACTCCCTCCCACACAACCCCCAAAAGAATAAAAACTGCTGAGATATATAAAAGATGCACTCAAAGCAACCAAATGAACCAAGCACACAGTAACTATCACACATTAATTGGGCTTATTCATTTAACAATTTCTCCAACAAGAAACGAATATAGCACTGTGGTCAATAATTGTTGTAATAACTATAAACCAAGCACGCCTGCTTCACTTAAATTATAGAAACATAATTTATCATATTTCTTAAGTTCCTATTACAGTTAAATCAATCTTCATTTGTGTGACATTACAACTACCAGATTAGCATCACTGAACCTGAATAAGAACTACAGCTACCAGCAAATAAAATAAAACATGAACCAAAATCAAATTTTTATTTTGGTAAAAGATTAAGATAAAATAAACTGTATCATATCCCAAAATTAACGCAAAAAAAAAAAAAAAAAAAGAATTTGATTACAGAAATAAGTACCTGTGATACTGAGAGCAATGATGCCAATGACGATGAGGAGAAATTGGACTCGCTTTTTTTTTTTTATATATAAAATCCATGAACAACAAAATTGGAAACCCCGAACTGATGATTTTTCTAGTAATTTGAGATCATTATACTGAATTCATTGATCATGTTTCTGAGTTTTTTTCTTGATTGCGGCTTTTGAACTTCTTGATTACAGCTTTTGAACTTCCAGTACTGATATCATTGATCAAGTTTCAGAGTATTTTCATCTTTCATTGCTGTTGGACTGGCAGCTTCACTGCATCATCTTAGGAGCCGGTGGTCGATGTCTTTTCTAGGTTGAATACATGGATGTTAAGAGAGACAATGCGGACAAGTATACACACACGCAAACACATACTGTTTGAGTATAGTTAATAAGGAAAATCGCCTTTTCATAATATATAAATATTTCCCTCAGCTAGAAAGGACAGAGAATTGGACAATGACGAATGACCTTTTACTTCAACAATGGAGGAATTTAATACAGAGAACCAAATAAATTACAGAGAATTGGCAAGTAAAAGTTTCCTGAACAATGTACGAAAAGAAATGTGGTAACTGGGAAATTACAATTACAAAATTGTTTATAATGTTGATGACTAACATGGGCCGGTACATCACCCTCCCTAAAATTACATGTAATACCTAGTGTGAATACTTTTTGACTATTTCTATGGCTGAAGGGCAAACGACCGAGTACATGCATAATTGGTATGCTTTAGATTTATTGAAATGTTCAGTTAACTTGCAGTGCCCATAAGAAATTCTTAACTGGTCAGAAAAAGCTTATTGCGTAATTCAGTAATTCAATGATCATCTCCTCTGCGTTCTCTGGAATGTTGAACAGTGAGACCAATAGACAAATGGTGCCAACATGTATAATTGAGGACTCGTCAACATTCATCTAAGAATGCCAATGGCACCAAATAAGAAAATGGCCATATGGTGCTGTTAGTTCTTTTTCCCTTTTAGAGTTATGTGGTGCCTGAAGTATTATACATATGCCCTTCTATGTCTGGAACAAAGCCTTTCTCCATCATTTCCTCTCTAACGATCTGATAGGTTGTTTGATTTGGGATTTTACCCTTCTCCAATAACTCATTAAGAAGGCTGTTTGCATCTTCTAGCTTACCCTTCTGACAAAAACCTTTTATCAGTACATTATATGTCACAATATTCGGCCACTTCTTTTCTTTCTCCATCCGTTTCCGCAGATTCATTGCTGCCACAAGGTTTCCTTCCCTACAATAGCCGTCCATTAAAGCATTATATGTCACATGACTTGGACATACACCCACTTTGAACATCTCATCCAAGAGTCTTGTTGCCTTTCTTGACTCCCCATCTTTGCACAGTGCACCTACCAATATATTATATGTTACAAGATCAGCTCTCAACCCATTGTTTATCAGTTCATTTGTGATGTTCCTAGCTCCTTCAACATTGCCCGCTCTATATAAACCAGCAATTAAGCAATTATATGTTGAAACATCAGGCAACACCCCTCTATCTAACATAGCATTACGCATGGCAAATGCCTCTTCCATTCTGCCTTCCTTGCAATAAGCATCAATCAAAGTGTTATACGTTATAATAGAGGGAGACAATCCCTGTTGTGCAATATCATCAAACAACTCCCTAGCTTTGTTTACCATTTTCTTCTTGCAGAAGCCATTTATAAGTGCATTATAAGTGACAACATTAGGCTTCAAACCTGAGGCCATCATTTCATTCTGTAAATCAACAGCCTCCTCGAGCATCCCATCACCACATAAACCATTAATTAATGAATTATATGTAACCACACCAGCTGCCACACCATGACTTTCCATTTCCTCAAACACCTTCATAGCAGCCGATATATTCTCATCTTTACAAAACCCATCAATCAAGGTATTGAAAGTCACCTCATTAGGACAGATCTCATTCTCCACCATATCCTTAAAAATTGCATCTGCTCTATACATCTTCCCAATCCTACCTTTCTTGCAATACCCATCAATAAGAATATTATATGTAACCACACTCGGCGCAAGCCCCAACGATTTCATATCCTCCATAACATCACTGGCCTTATTCAATTTTCCAGCTTTACAGAACCCATTAATCACAATATTAAAACTAATCAAATTAAGCTCAATTCTCCTCCTCCTCATCCCCTTATACACATACTCCACATCCTCAACTTTCCCCTCTCTCACCAAACCACGCAACAACTGATTACAAGAAAGAACAGATGATTTCAACCCATAATCACCAGCTCTCTTAAAAGCCTCGAAACCCAAAAGGGGTTTCATATTTTTCACATAAGCCAACATCAACATATCAATAATAATCGAATTGTGACATAAACTATCACTACAAGTCCAAAGTCCATGAAAAATAGAAGAAACAGAACTAAAGTTCCCATTTTTAACAAACATGTGCAAAAAAGATCTAATTTTTGGGTACTTTTTTGCAGCTACCAATGAATGTAATAATCTACCAGTGAGAAGTAAAGAGTGAGAGACTCTTAGTTCTTTTGTTGACCAACAAAAGTACCTGAGAATGAGCACTGGGTCAGCATCGGAATTAAAGAGCTGTAAAAGAACTGTGTTAGGGTTTGTGAGTTTGAGTTTCGACCAGTGGTGATTTTTTATCAGCTCTGTAATGTCTTGTATGCTTGAATTTGCAGTGGAGAATGGCCTGAGACCCTGTTTGTTTCTCGAGAAAAAATTTCCATTTGGAAAATTTACCGCGAAAGTAAGGGATTTTCGGAACATGGAGCGTGAGAGTTGTTTCTCGCTGAAGACGGAGGCAGATAAAAGGAGAGCACCGGGTGCAATTAGAGTTGCCAGCGGTTCAGTTCGATTCTGATTCCACACAAAGTGAAATCGGAACAGGAATCGAATCGTTCGATTTCGATTCCGGTTCCGATTCCATCTGGTTTTTTTTTTTTTTGAAAATAAAAAATTGAAATGAATAAAATAATATAATTTAAAATTATGAATTTGAATTTATATAATAAACTTACATTACATAATAATTACATTAAATTACAAATAAAATTCTAATCTAAAAAAAATAAATTTAATTAAAGAGCTTGAACTTAAATTTTTAAGAACTTAAGTTGCCTACGTATCCTTCAGGGGTGAGAGGAATCAAAGCTCACGTAATTCCATTACATTTGAAAGATATTTCTCCCATTGTAATTCTACAATTATTTAAATATTTAGTTATCAATCATCATCTGTGGCTGTTGATCCTTCAGCTCCGCTTGCACTTGCAGATGCATTATCGAACAAGTCTTCAAATTCATCAGGGGCATTTTGTTGTTGCCTCATATCAGCTCGGGTCCAATCTATTGGGAAGCGGCCGCGAGTGCGCAGCGGAAAATAAAAATTATTATGCCGCTTTCCCTTTGCCC
Organism: Zanthoxylum bungeanum; assembly: GCA_019454045.1. Classification (NCBI taxonomy): domain Eukaryota; kingdom Viridiplantae; phylum Streptophyta; class Magnoliopsida; order Sapindales; family Rutaceae; genus Zanthoxylum; species Zanthoxylum bungeanum. The sequence continues at coordinate 5,767 of SKCR01018435.1, read as the reverse complement.
AAGACCCATTTGTTTTGATTATTCTACAAGCCTAAACATGTTACTATATATTCTAAGCATAAAACTCATAAAAACATGCAAAGAACATAAATCTAAACATGCTAACTATCATAAGAACTCTAAAAAAAATAAAGAAAGAAAAAGACTTACTTGAACCGTAGACTCCTCCAGTCCTCCCTCCAATCTACAAGCTTTTCTCGAACTCAGCAAGCTCTTCCACGTTCCAAAGAGTCACCCAAGTGTGTGGCCTCCAAAGATGCACACACCAAAGCCAAAACTCAACGGCAAGACTACGCCTTGAGTGCACGGGTATTTTGCCATTGGTGCTAGCCTAGGCAAATACCTCAAAACTTTTAAGTCGAGGTTCCTCTAGTCAATTAGACTTAAGGATCCCCAAAATCAGTGGCTTACTCTTAAACTTTAGAGTTGCTCACTTATATAAACCCAATATATGAAAGGTTTTGCTGTAGCAAATTTGTAAAGAATTCTTTGGGTTTATATAGTGCTCCAAAGACAACAAAATTAATTAAGAATCCGATGTGGGATAAAAGCTAATTTAATCTTAGCCAATAGATCTTAATTTAGTGGTTTAATGATATTATAAAACCCTAATAAGAGTTTGGGCCGAATAGGAATTCAAAACAAATAAAATAAAATAAAAAAGTTTACTATTCACGTGAATAGTAAAAAAAATTTATTCCAATTCCCAAAGTGCCCCTATCGTCATTCACCAATCACTAAGCCACTATGGAACCTCATAAATGATCTGTTCAATAATTAAACACATTGAACCATTTATGAACAATTCCTACAGCAATCATATATGTTGTTATATTTGTATTGTGCACTGTTAACCATTGGTTTCGACTTTGTTGTGTGTGACCTTTTGGGTTCCCCTCAAGTTGGACATGAAATGAATCGTGATAATTTAATCGAACATAAATTATCCTCCGATCAGATGGTCGTTCGATTTCAATGATCAAGGTTGACATCTAGCAACATGTCAATGCCCCCAAATGAGAAGGAAAGATATATATACCCATTATGTATGCGATTTACATATGATACGGTCTCTCGCCTCACTGTATCCCCACCTATTGACTTACGGTACGGAAAGTGTCTACCCATATGGTCAAAGGTATGATGTTGATAGTGTCATGAATCGTGCTAACCCAAGAATCTCATATGATTCTTCCGATGTGGCCACAGTCTCAAGCACTGATCACACATATCAACCCGCGAACTTGAATACTACTCTTATAAGAAAATATTATCCGAAAGAGTGGCGATTCTCTGTTGTATCTTTACAAACTTCATGTGTTTCAACAAATGACCCAATCATACCCATATGACCGGATCTTTTGAACTGAGGAAGAAGAATTTCAAAGTTATTTGATCCACACATAAGATTGTAAAGACCTCAAGTCAAAGAACTAGTTATATAATCGATACATGAAAGTTCTCACAGATACATGGGATAAACACTCCATATGAAAACTTTCGGCGGTCAGTTCGATGGACACGAGCAACTCACCCATCCATGTGATACACCAAGCGGACGGATCTCCGCTAGTAGACTATGAGATCGGCTACCCCACTTAAGGGCGGATCATATCATCATGCTAGTCTCTCTCGCTTTGTGAACGCCCAGATTATTCACAAAACTATGACTAGGAACATTTAAGAGTAATGATTCTCATAAGGAGTGGAAGCCATCATCTTATTAATCCAAGGGCTTTATTACAGTGTTGATGATTCATATAAGTTATGTAAGACACTTATAATAAAGATTGTCATTTTATTAATTAATGAAAATATTACAAATACATGTACATATAGCCCATCAACAAGTTGGGTATAGGGCATATCCCTAACAATCTCACACTTGCACTATAGCCAGCTAGTATGAATCTGGACACCATACTCTCGGGTGTGCCTATCATGCTTTTGTTGAGTCAGCCCTTTAGTCAGAGAATCTGCAAGATTATCTTCTGTGGATATTTTCTCTATAATAAATTCTTTTCTCTCAACAATCTCCCTGATGAGATGAAATCGCCTGAGTACATGCTTGGATTTCTGGTGGGACCTTGGTTTCTTTGATTGAGCAATGATGCTCGTGTTATCACAGTACATCGTGACGCCATTCTTTATCGCGGGAAGCACTTCCAGCTCCGTGATGAACTTCTTTATCCAGACTGCTTCTTTAGCAGCCTCAGATGCTGCAATATACTCGGCTTCAGCGGTGGAGTCCGCTGTAGTTGACTGCTTTGAGCTTTTCCAACTGACAGCACCGCCATTCAAAGTAAACAGATATCCTGTTTGCGATCTGATGTCATCCCTATCGGTCTGAAAGCTCGCATCACAATAACCAATGACTTTCATCTCAGAACAATCTCCATATGTCAAAAACACATCCTTAGTTCTTCTCAGATACTTGAGGATTGTTTTGACAGCTGCCCAGTGTTGCTCACCAGGATTTGCCTGATACCTGCTCGTTATGCTAAGAGCATAAGAGACATCAGGTCTTGTACATAACATGGCATACATGATCGATCCTATTGCTGAAGCATAAGGGATCCTACTTATACGCTGTCTATCTGAAGGAGTATGTGGACATTGCTCCTTATATAATTTGATTCCATGACAAGTAGGTAAATTACCTCTTTTGGAATCTTCCATTTTGAATCTTTTCAAAACTTTATCTATATACGTAGATTGAGAAAGTCCTAACAACCTCTTAGCTCTATTACGGTAGATCTTAATGTCGATGATGTAGGCTGCTTCTCCCAAATCTTTCATGGAGAAATTCTGAGATAACTATTGTTTGGTGGCTTGCATCATGGGAATATCATTCCCGACGATTAATATGTCATCGACATATAATACAAGAAATACAACAGCACTCCCACTACTTTTCCTGTAAACACAAGGCTCGTCTACATTTTTGATGAAGTCAAATTCTTTGATTGTCTCATCAAATCGTATATTCCAACTTCTGGAGGCTTGCTTGAGTCCATAAATGGATCATTTAAGCTTGCATACTTTATTATGATCATCCTTAGATGCAAACCCCTCATATTGTGTCATATAGACTTCCTCTACGAGGTTCCCATTAAGGAAAGTTGTTTTGACATCCATCTGTCAAATCTCATAATGAAAGTGTGCAGCTAGTGCCAGTAAAATTCGAATGGACTTTATCATTGCAACAAGCGAGAAGGTTTCGTCATAGTCAATTCCTTGGATTTTTCTATAACCTTTCGCCACCAATCTAGCCTTATATGTTTGGATGTTGCCTTCTGCATCAGTTTTACGCTTGTAAATCCACTTGCAGCCTATGGGTTTTATCCCTTCAAGTGCATCTACCAAGTCCCAGACTTGATTCTGATACATAGAGTCTATTTCGGATTTCATGGCCTCAAGCCACTTGACTGAATCAATGTGATGCATTGCTTCGTCTTAACTGGTGGGATCGTCATTATCAATGACCTGATCATGTTCCTCATCAATATGGAAACTATATCTTTCAGGCTCATGTCTTTCCCTACCAGACCTTCTGAGTTCATAACCATGTGGTTGTTCCGTCGCTGCCCTTTTGAGGGGCCTGGGGTTTAGTTCTATGTTAGTTTGTTCTTCTCGTATCTCTTCGAGGTCAAGTCTACTCCCACTATATTTCTTGAGAAGGAATTCATTCTCTAGAAATTTAGCATTTCGTGAGACAAATGTTCTTTGTTCATTTGGGACGTAGAACACATATGCTATTGAGTTCAAGGCATATCCTACAAACTTACATTTAACTCCCTTATCATCCAATTTGTTAGTTTGTGTGAGCTTGACATTGAGTCACATCCCCAAACTCTTAGATAACTAAGACTAGGACGTTTCCCAGACCATAACTCATATGGTGTTTGACTAACAGTCTTGGAAGGAACTTGGTTTAGTAGTAGTGTTGCAGTTTCTAAAGCAAGACCCCAAAATGAAATAGGTAGATCCGTGCCTGGAATCATTGATCGGACCATATCTAATAATGTCCAATTTCTCCTTTCGGAGACCCCATTATGCTGTTGAGTTCCCGGAGGAGTCCACTGGGAAACAATGTCATTTTCTCTCAAGTAATCTTGAAATTCGTTTCTTAAGTATTCACCACCTCGGTCAGACCTTAGTGACTTAATACTTTTATTAAGCTGGTTTTCTACTTCAGCCTTGAAGTCTTTGAATTTCTCAAAGGCTTCAGATTTGTACCGCATAAGGTACACATACCCATATCGCGAATGATCATCGATAAAGGTAATGAAGTAGGAGAATCCACCTCTAGCGGTGACTGATATTGGTCCGCATACATCGGAGTGTATGAGTTCTAATATCTCCGTTGCACGCTGTCTTTTACCTTTGAAGGGTAATTTGGTCATTTTACCAAGTAAACAAGACTCACAAGTTCCATAAGGTTTATATTTGAAGGGTTTGAAATACCCATCCTTATGTAGCTTAGTTAATCTTGTTTCATTGATATGACCTAAGCGACTGTGCCATAGAAGTGATTCATTGAGATTATTCGAGTTAACGTTGTATATATTAGAGGTTGAACATTCTTTGTTAGTTTGTAAAACATAGATACCATTATTCAAAATACCATCTCCATATTTTATTTCATTGAAATAAATAGAACATTCATTACAACTTATTAGGCATGAAAAGCCTTTATTACATAAAAAAGAAATTGAAATGATGTTTTTTACTAGAGAATGTACATAAACACAATCTTCTAAGTCTAAAACTAAACCATTCAGCAAAACTAATGAATAAGTCTCCACGCACAATGCAGCCAGTTTTGCTCCATTACCCATGCGTAAGTCAACCTCCCCATGACGGAGTCTCCTACCGTTTCTCAGGCCCTGCACATTGTTACACAAGTGAGTCCCACAAACGGTGTCATGCACCCAAGTAGAAGGTTCAGAGTTTTGAGAAGATAGTTCAATCATATACAACATAGCTGAAGCATTGGGCTTCCCTAGCTTCCTTGGCTTTCAAGGATCTGCAGTATTTCTTCCAATGACCATTCTTTCCACAAAAGAAACATTTCCTCTTTCCCTTTTTCTTCTCCACCTTACCATTGGGCTTTAGGTGATCTAGAGCATTGGCCTTGCCCTTATTTTTCTTTGGGCCTCGTGGCTTCAGGTCCGTACCAATAAGCATGACGGAGGTTTTAAGCTCCGGTTTTAAGTCATTCTCTGCTTGCTTTATCAGATTGTGCAATTCTGCTAAAGTAGCTTCTTTATTAGACAGATGAAACTGTAAAATAAAGTTAGAGAATTATTTTGGTAAGGATTGAAGAATTAGATCGTGACTTATCTCATAATCCATGATGAACCCGAGGTTGGCCAATTTTTCACTGTGGCCAATCATCTTAAGCACATGTCCACTGACAGATCATTCTTTATACCTTGTTTGGAATAAGGCACATGACACTTGGAATCTCACGGTATGAACGGAAGTTGCATATAACTCCTTCAAGTGAAAGATGATGGTTTGAGCATACATATCTTCGTGAGCTTTCTGAAGTTCGTCCGACATAGAGCCAAGCATTATGCAAACTGCTTGCTCATCATCATCGACGTGTTTCTTCCAAGCATCAAATGTATCTTGGTCAGCATCTTCTGCGGGTTCGGGAGGGGAAATGGTCTTTCAAGAACATTAAAAAATTTTCTTGTCGTAAGACAATTTTAAGGTTTCTAAATCAGTCATTGTAGTTGTCTCATTTGAGCTTATGCTC